>JANVCC010000042.1:0-35527 GCA_025345505.1 Todiramphus chloris collaris
CGGCTCAGCTGCTGCGGGTCGGCAGCAACTGCCTCCAGGAGGATGGGATTTCCTCACGGCAGCAGGCTAGGAACTGGGGTAGCCTTTCCTGCACTGCTGAGAACCTTTTCATCTCTCTCTCTTACTCCCTCCCTCCCTCCCTCCCTCCCTCCCTCCCCCTCTCTTTTTCTCTTTTCCAATAATTCTTTCTTCCTCAAAATTTTGTCACGTCCTAAAGCAGTTGCTTACAAAAATCACACCTTTATCCGCACTGTTTCTTGCTTGTTCCATTAGGGAGAACTAATAAATTGTTTTGTTATTGATCCTCAGAGTCGTTGTCGTGATTCTGCCACCCCTGCTGCCCTGCCACACAGGGACAGCCTCTGTCAGGGGATCACAAAGATTCACCTCCCTTCTTGTCCACTGAGTGGTACGAGACACCAGTCAAGGCTTAAGTGTCACCTGACAAAGGAGCACCGAGTCCCTCATCCCCATGGAAGGCAGCTGCAATCTCTGACAGGAGCCTGTTTACAGCCGCAGCCCCCCAGTACAGACATACACAGTACAGAGTTCCCAGGAATCACCCAACATGAAAAATCCTATGCTTTTATTGCAGGTTCATTGTTAGTGTTTTGGGGAGCACAACTGCATTAAGAGGCAGATATTGTTCCAAGTCCCTGTTCCCTCACCAGACTGACACAAGCCATCAGCCGCGGGCAACTCCAGAAACGGTTCCTGGTGTTGCAGTGCAGACAAGTGTTCAAGTGAGGACCTAGACCCTCACGTGACTTGCCCCTGTAGAACAATCATGATCCAAGGCTTGCAAAATGAAAAGGCCATTAACTAGCACCCCTTGCCCTGATGGGAGATGCACATGAACTCGTTCCCAGCGCCCCGGCACGAGGGTGAGTAGCCCCGCGAATGGGTTGCCCTAAGCTGCCCTTTCTGGGTGTTCTGCTAGCTTAGTTTTGAGGAAAGTCCTCGCTATGCTGCCCAAGAGAGGAGAGGCCACTGCACTGGCGAGGAGCTGCTGTGCTGACCAGCCCTGCCAGCAGCACACGGTCCAGCCCCACGCTCCCTCCTGCGCTCTCAAGCGAGTCTCGAAGCTGTCTCCTCTTGCTGCCCACACACAGCAGCAAGCAGGCTCTAGTCCCTTCTCAGAAGCTGACAGCTACTTCATCTTTGCTTTTCTTTCCCCCTCTACAGGGCAAGAGGTAACAATACACAAAGAAAAAAAAAAAAAACCAAACCAAAAAAATAAACAAAAACCCAACAAAACCCCCAAACAAAACAAACCCCACCCAAAAAACCCCAAACCAAACCCAAACCAAACCAAAAAAAAGGAACTTACAAATGTATCACCACCTCACTTCTCCCTCTCTCTTAATTAAGATGTATCCTCCCCCTTGCCAGTGGCCTCTTCTATTCACCTGTAAAGTGCTGGTCAGGTTGATTTTTTTTCTATTAGATCTCATGGCTCAAGACCCTGAAAATCTTCATGCCCCTACAAGATTAAACAGTTCTGTTATGCCTATAATTTATGGTATTGCCTTTTCATGCATATTTCCTTCTCTTGGGGAAGCCAGGAGTAGGGGTGGCACCAGGTCTAGTCATCGACGGTGATGTTGCGGAAGAGATAGGCCATGGACTCGCCATTGTGGATTCGTCGGATGGCTTCAGAGAGAATCAAACTGATATCCACAGTCTTTATCTTGGGGCACTGCAGCTTCTGCACCTCGTGAGGAACCGTGTTGGTTACTACCACCTATGGAGTGCCAGAAAGAAAAGACCATTAGTTACGCCGCTGATACACTCACTCTCCCTGAGCAGCTACCCCGGATTAACTCCACAAGTGGTGGGTAGTGGCTGTTTCACAGTTCAGGGGGAAAAATCCTTACATGTTAGAAAAAAAGATGAAAAATAAATGGTCAGAACTGGCATAGCCAGCACTCTACAACAGCCACCTCCACATGGGCTGATGGGTCCATTTAGATTGCAGGACCTGACACACTTGTTCCCAAGGGCAAGGTTTGAAATCTCATCCTCTGAATGGACCCAAGAGCCCATCACCAGCTGGGGGAGAGGGACAGGTAGAAGGTCTGTGCTGTGAGAAAGCAGCCCCACGCACCCAGCTGCAGGAAGCACCCAGGCAGGGCTGACTGGTATCTGTGCATCAGGGGAAAGCATACACAGAGCAGCAGATATGATTGGAACGAGTATTAATCACACATGGTGGCTTTGGGTTTTTTTTCCCCAATTAACTGAAAGCATCTGATGAAACCAGTCATTTCAGAGGTGAGCTGGGTGGCAGGGGAAGAACATCAGTCTGTGGGTTACAGTGCCTGAAATCAACTCTGTCATCAGAGCCAGCCCTTGTTCTGCAGACACACCTCATCGATGGAGGATTCCTCTATGAGACGGGGGGCATCTGCTGACAGGAGCCCGTGAGTAGCCATCACAAAAATCTTGTAGGCTCCACGCTCTTTCAGGATCTCTGCGGCAGCTACAAAGCTTTCCACATCATCGATGATGTCATCCTGAGAAGAAACAGAAATAACATCAAAACCACAAGTTCACCGTGCCTGCAGAGCAGGAGTGGATCTGTAAGGTACTGCAGCTTGGCCGCACACACAGACAAAACCAAGCAATCCCACGCTACTTCAGCTGCTGTTGAGACGCAAGGCCAGCCACGTGCATGACTTAAAGCTGTGAGCACCATCTCCCTAATTTATAGACCCTCTGCTAGTCTGCAGAACAAAAACTGTGTCTTGGAAACAACAGAGTCCCTACGCGTGCGCGCACACGGACACAGAGCTGATCTTCAGCAAGGTGGGGTTTCTCACGGTGACAGCAGCTGCACGTTGATGGCTTACACTGCAGTGGGGCACAGGAACTCTAAGAAGCTCAGCTAGCTGGTGTGGCTGGGGGGTTGGTTTGGATATATTTTTTTTTTTAAACACTTCAGGTGATTTCTCTGCATGTCTTGGATTTCTTGAGTATTTGTAGACACCTGACATTTGTAGATTCAAGGGAACAAGGAGATTTCAGGGCCTAGAGCACTAAAGTACAAAGGGTTTTCAATAGAAAGCTGAAATAACCAAAGCCACCAGCAAAACTGGAGCAAACCACGGTGACAATCCCCTTCCTAACCCTACACCAGCGGTCCCTCCCACCCTCAGGGATAAAGCAGCTCAAGAAAATATGCTGGGAGGAAGCCACCCCCCTCCCCTCCATCACACTCATACCACTATAATGGCAATTCTTCCTCCAACGTCTCCAACCACAGTTATTGGTGGTTTCTCCTTGGCCATCATCACTAAAGAAGAAACAAAAGCCCAGGTCAGTTAGCCCTGAGACAAACCACTTACAGCTCCACCACACAACAGGCCCAGCCTTTGACTGCATCTTACATCGGTGCACAGATACATATGGGTGCTTTACATTATCCTGACACCCACCAAAGGGGGTAACCACTGGTTTAACCATCATTTTCCTCCTTAAATGAGTAGCACTGCTGCACAAAGATGAAACTCTCAGTTTCTGTGGGGACATCAAAGTCAGGAAATAAATCTAAACATCTAACAGAGCCCTGTGCGAGGAGAAGCTACAAAGCAGCACCTACTTTATAGGAAATGTTGGTGATTTTCTTTGTGCTACAGGGCAGGACTTGAAAAAAAGGGTATCTTATGGTTGGGAACAACAAAAGGGCCTCTCCGAGCAACATCTCTCAAAGGGTGAACACTTTACAAGGTGCAATTTTTCACCTGTTGGGCTCACTAACTCATCTGAAGGATCTGAGACTTGTGCAGCAGCTTGCTTGATTTCTCTCATATCACCAAACACACAACACTCTTTCACAGGGCGTCAATACCTTAGGAACACCTGCTCCAGCACAGAACGCTTCAGGAAATTCACAGCAGCACATTTGTTGTTTTTTTTTTTTTTTTAAGTAGATTAATGGAAAGAGAGGGACAAATTCCATTTCAAACTCAGTTCCAACCAACAACTGGAAGCAAAAGTCTACATTGTTGAGCTGTGCTGATGCATGGTGAAGAGATGTACTGGGAAATAAGGTCCTGTTCTCTCCTAGTTTGACTTCTGCACTGACATTCATGTAAAAACTGTATGTGTAACCAGCTTTACCCTGAAAAACTTCCAGCAGCAGTATAAAAAACCCCAACAGAGATATGAACTAGGATGCACTGAGAGTGTCCAGATGTAACACAGTCTTCAGACCTACACCGAGCAGCAATTAGCCTCTGATACGGGCCAGGGACTGGCTGTCCAGCAGCCAAACCTCTCACTTGCCACAGGATGCTGGTTTATGCAGTAAAGCAGTACAAAAACTCCCAGCAGGTAAAGAACACAGTGGTGGGGCATGCACATGTCCTTAGGTGGTAAGCTGGGCTGATCTAACCACTGAAGCAAGATGGAACAGCCAGCATTCTGTAACACCTACGTGGCCCACCTGCACCCCTCCAGATTTCACGCTAAGGGGCGTGCAGCAAAGTGTCCACAGAGGCACTCTGTACCCCTCCTCTTCATAAGCTCAGGACTTGAGAAGCCTCTGTCGCCAGAACCTTGACAAGTGCCAAGGAGTTTTGGACACTCTAGATAGCAAGATTTTTCTCCTTTAAGATAACCTTCTTCAGTCTAATACCTGAGCAGTCTAAGAACACAAGCCATTGGCCGTATGAATATTGATTTCTGATCATCAAAATGCCTGTCTGAATATTGATATCTACCCTTCTGGGTCAAAAAAGCCCTACCTGAAACTCCATCCTGCCCAGCAGGCTGGCCCAGTACCATTAGCACAGCTCCTCAGTGCCTGGGAACGCCCAGAGTGCAAGCACAGCTGGGTGAGTGAGTCTGACCCAGGGCTGCAATGGAAGCAATTGTAAGGACCACAGATTCAAAGGGTCATGTGTAGAGCACATGGCCTGCTTCAGGCACAAGACCTTCTCCGCAGCCTGGTTTTCCATAAGCCTACCAAAATCATATAAAAGGTGTCCAACAGTTCTGGTTGGACCCAAGTGATATTACTCATGGCTAGGTTCTGTAGTTAAAGTCACAGCTACCTTAGACTTAAGAGTTAATTCTTTTTGGACCACAGATTCCCCAGCCTCCTTTGCATTGTTATTTCCACGTCTCCCATCAAATGCAAAGTCACGGCTAAATCCTGAAGGGAAAATATTCTTACAAGAAGGAAGGGTATTTGCAATAAAATAACATGTAAGTGTCAGAAGAGATAAGCAGACTGGAAGTTCAATTACATGCACTACTTGTCTCTTTAGATTAGTTATTAGTTTATTATCTAGTTTGGATAGTAACAAAGCTCCCGGCAGGAGATGTGAAATGCCAGAAGGATTACATCTGGCTGCCATCTCACCCTTCCTGTGCAGGCCCTGACGAGTATGGCTCCTGGTTATAGCAGCCAAGCTGGGGAAGAAAACCCAACTTTTCTAAGCAAATGGTGAACAGGCCTAAGGGAGCTGAATTTCAGCACTATTTTACTCACAGAGACACAAAGCTTCAGCAAATGAGCATCCTTCTATTCCATAAAGGAAGCAGATGCATTCCTCACTACGCTTAAAGTCTAACACAGCAGCTAGTAGCATTAGCAGTGCTCCACATCTCTCTTTTTAAATGCTATATTTCAATTTTGCTTTCTTTTTTCAAGTATGGTAGGCAACACGTCGACCTACCCGGATCCTAAAGAGATGTTCTCCCTTTTTCGTGTTCAATTTCCTCTGCAAAGAAAAGAAAAAATTGCAAGCCAAAGATCTACGAGATCAAATCTCAAGAGAACTGCTCCGATGCGAGGAGAGCTTATGCAAGGGTTACTGCAACCAGTTTCTTTTTCTGCAAAATCTCTGAACAGATCAAGATGTACAAGTCAGAGCTGCTACAAGAAGGTGGCTTGAAAAACAATTCAAATAGTAAAGAACATTTTCCTCCCAGAGACAAAAACCTCTATTTGTACATAGACAAAAGAGGACAACAGAAGTAAGCCACAGCTGTGCTTCTGCCTGACCCAACCCCTTGGATTACGTATGAGTTGAAGTTGAAAGAGTTGCTGATTTTTTTTTTCCCTGAAGTGTCAGGAAAGATACTTGTGGTAGTTGTAGCTTCTTGGGGGTGGGGTGTGGAGTAAAAGAAAAGAGGAAAAAAACCCAAACCAACTAGCATTTTTATACAAAAAGAATATCATAGGACACTGAGGGGTGGTGAGGAAATAAATTCAACAGCCAAACACTCTGACCTGCACTTCCATTCTGATGTCAGTAATATACAGCAAAGCACCAGGTGTTAAAGGCAAGATGATCACCTGCACAAAGAAAGAGCAGCCCTAGGTGCAGAAACCTGTTTGTGTTAATTAAGCTGTCAAAAACGGGTTAAGAAATGCTAAAACAAATCCTGTTTGGGGCTGACAATGTACATTGAAGTGATAGTCACCGAGAAAAACAACACTGCTTTACAACAGAGTCTGTGGGCAAAAGGCTGCTCAAGAACGAGCTGTTTTGTGAAGAGAGAGAGCTGGAAGGACAGACAACATCCCTGTGCCTGCCTAAGCACAGAAGAGAGATGGGTGTAGGGAACTGGGAACAGACCCACAGTCCCTCTAGGTTTTCACCCAGACTCCATGGCAGTTTGCTGGGCTCAGGGTTTGGTGCAGACCATCAGCTATCTGTATAAAGTACTGGATTTCAAAGCCTCTGAAATGATGTAACAGATGGTGCTCCACTCCTTTTCTCCAGGAAACAGGCAAGGAGTCCACCCGTGTTTGCTAAAGCACAGCCCCGAGCCAGCCGTGAGCTTTGAGACACAAAGAGAGAATAACCTCTGAGGGACACCCCTGCTCAAAGGCTCCCTTTGCTGGGTTTGAGGGAACCCGAGCTGTTGCTGCAGCTTTACTGCAGCACATGCAGAAGTGTGATTAGAAGCACCTTTGCCATTTTCCCGTGACAGCTCCATAGGACACCAAATCAGAGCATCACATCAGGCTGTGCTCTCGGGACAATAAATAAGCCATTACGCTGCGTAACGCTCGTTAATTAAAGGCACATGATCTCTACTAGAACAGGGAGGAAAGGTGCATGCCAGGCTGCAGAAGCCCAGCCAATTCACTAGGAAGCCCACAAAGAATGGCATAAAGCATAAGCCAGCGCTGTAGGGCTCTGGGGCTGCTCCCAGACATGGGTTATGCCTCTCTCCTGGCTGTCACACAACTGCTGGGGACCCTCGGCACCACAGTCTAGAGGGGAGGACAGGATGTTCTGCACTGATCCAGTTGTAGCCCAGAGCAGGATGCTCCACGGTTGGTCTCAGCCACCCTCTAGGAGCACCCCCACCTTTTAATCACACAGACCCTGGTTTGTGGGAGCTGAACCAGGCAGACCTGGAGATCAGTTCTGCTTTTCCGGCCAGTTGTGGGGTAAGGAATATCAGAGCTCTGGGTGAGCAGCACCTTTCACAAACAGAAGCACAGGGACATAGCTGAACCCTGTTTCACTGCCATCAGATTGCACAGTGCCAGGATTGCCGGTGATACACACACTGCAGGAAGAGCTGATCATGGTGTTTGTTTGATGAGCCACTTGAGGTGGGAAGACACTTTTCCAGTGACTGAACCAGACAGGGAAGGAGATGCAGAAGAGAGGGTAAGTACAGACACTCACAGCATTGCTGTCCCTAACCCTGGCTGCGTGTTCAGCTCTGGCTGGCAGGATATGACCTCTCCATGGCAGAGGCCGTGACACAACCGTGCTGCACTAGCAGCTTACAGACTGCTTTAGACAGGCATTACCTCCCTGTTCTGCTCCTCCTGTAAAAGAGCCCAGCTCACTCAAAACCAGGTTATCTATCAGGTTAGAAAACTGGGGAGAAAAGCAACATTCTACTCAGAGTTTTGGCCAAGTTCACCCCGCATTCCACCCCACACCTTGCTGACAGACAGCTATCAAGCCACAGCTTGACTGTCTTACATTTGTGCCTCAGGCATGCAGGAATGTAAGGTCATCAGTCAAGTGTGGAGCTTCTGCAGGAGATAAAATAAGAAAGTGGTGATACACAGCAAAGTCTTTTGTGTTTGGATAGCTGAGGACTGAAAACAATTTTCCACTGGAATCATAAGTAAACTAGGCAAGGGCACGTTTCTCTGAACTAACGTTTAGAGAGCTCTCCAGCAGCACAAGCTACCACAGCTGAGCTTCCTTCAAGTGACATAGTTGGAAATAAAAATACATCCATGCCCTGGTGGCAAACAAATGTCAGCTGGTGATATTTTGGAGGACAGCAGCCACTTCAGAGCAGGAGGGGAAGGAAAGGGCCAAGGGTAAATGCCACAAATTCCTGTTTGGCTGGAAGGGCATGAAAAAACCTCCTTGTCAGAAGGAGGACAATCAAGATGAAGTCCCAAGTTTGATTTCCAAACCCCACCTGTTCCCCAAGGCCCAAGGGGAGTTTCACCAGCAACATAAGCATTGTTTAGCTGATAGCATTACAGTGAGCGATGACTGGGGTAATGTAAAATGCCTGCAGTCTTACTTGCCTCCCCTCTGTGACGTGCCCACAAGCTGGTTGGATGTTCTCCTTGAACTTCAAAAGATGAGAGGAGATGCTTATCGGTGGTCCTCACCACCTCTGCTATAATTAGGCTCAGCTGCACCATGGGTAGCTCCTTTTCCACGGTCACTTCACAGCCATGTTCACTGCACTCAATGTCTGTCTTACCACCATCTACCCAGAAAGCTAAAATATGCCCCAAAAGGAGCTGGATTTTGATTGTACTGTTGTTACATGACTGCTGCTTTCACAGGAATATAAGCAATCCTAAGAGGATGGCATTTCCCAGAACACAGGCTTCCTCCTTTCTCCTTTGCTCCTCTTTTTCCTTGCCCTCCTAAATCAGCAGCTTACTGATTGACAGCAAGAGCACAGGAAGAAGCTCAGCACTGCTCTCAGAGAACCTATTCACCCTGGTCCCACAAACCTCAAAACCTTCTCAAAACTAACACTGGGACACAATCACCTAGCTGCCAAGATGAAGAAAACTTTCACCAGTAACAACAGCTGCAGCAGGAGTGGGAAGACAAAGGCAGCCCTCTCTTCCCTGGCAGGGCAGCAGCCTGGCTCAGTGGCTGCTCCCATGGTAGTTACATTTCTGCATTTCTTTTCTGTTTCATTAGCTCCACAAGTTTTGCTGCTGAGTGCTGTAAAAGCACCACCTTTATCAGAGGTTTCTCAGTCTTGATGCTGCGGAGTGGGCACAGCCAAGAAGAACAACACTGATGCTCTGCACAGCCGGAAAGAGGTAAAAGCCTTCCTCTGTACCTTCTACAGCTTACTGAGTTCAACCACGGGAATATTTCTCATGGAAAGGTCCAACTGCCATTAGGTTGGTTATACCTACACAGCTAAACCAGCAGCAATTTCCCACTAATTTTTTTTCCTTTTTTTTTCCCCCCAAAGGTAAGCAGAGAAGATTAATCTTACACGGCAGCTCCAGACCAGGATGCACAGTTGCATTTTTGACCATCGGAGGGGAGTGACGTCCATCATCCATGTCCTGCTCTGTACACTGAGCCTCTCCGTGGATCACTGCTAGTCCCAGCCGTAGTCTCTCAGCATAAGACTGAGCCCTGCAGGACAACCACAGCACATCAGGAGGACGTTGGGCTGACACAGCTTCACAGCCCAGACCCAACAGGGCAAGCAAACCCTGCACTTTTGTGACTGTTCCCCCAGTGAGAAACTTCACTGGAAGCAACTTTTCATTCCTCCTTAATAGCCCAAAGCCCACTCTACCCCTTGGCTCCACCACAGCGGTCTCCTGACATTCCTCCAGATGTTAAATGCTTTCCGAGATGGTCAGGCACTGATGAAACTCATGCAGCAAGTTTAATCCAAGCCCCAGGTGAAGCACCCAGCTCTGCAGCAGCAGAGACCGCCAGGGGTGGCTCCCACATGGTTGGGTCTTCAGAAAGTCCAAAATTCAGCTGCCCACCTTCACCACTACAGACATCCGTCCCACTTCCAGCCACAAAGGGCTCACAGACCAGACTGCTGACCCATTTATGACCCTCCCCTGGTTTTCCTGATGTATCTCCCATCAGCCCAGATCTTTTCCAAGTTACTTTTAACCAGCTAGTAAAGCACCCATTTACCTTTTAGCTGCATCAGGAGACTTGGCAACAATAACTGCATTTCTGTAATCTGGAATCTGCATGTGATAAAAAGTTATTTAAGTAAAGACCTTGTTAGTGAGTAGCTGATCTGACACACTCAGGAATAATCACACCCACCCACCTTCCCCAGACCCAAATCTTCATTCTGTGGCAAGAAACTAGAGAGACAATTGCTCTTGTTCTCAACACCAGTAGGTGTATATTCTGCCCCAAACGCAGCATAAATAAGTTTAGTACAGGTAATCCCACAGGTTCTGTTCTCACGTGCCTGCAGCTGTGGACCTCCTTCCCTGCTGGTACCAAGCTATAGGCTGGTCTGCACAGGGGAGGACAGGGAAGGTGTGGTGATGGGCCCTGGGGGACAGAGGTGTCAAACCCTGGCTCCCATCAGCATGTGTAGCCCCAATGCCCCTGCAGAGTAGGCATTGGCCTTGTGTTCAAAACAGGAGAAGGTGGGAACAGTCACTGTTTAACCTACCACACACGGACTGGCTGCAGCTACTTCTGGCTGCATGGGAAGGTCAGAACCCAGGGCCCACTCTCCCTACATGGGGAAGCCTCACTCATCATCATCTTTGGCACACGGAGAAGAAAACCTCTGTGTCTTGCCTCCAGCCCTGCTGTGCTTAGCATTCCTACACTCAGCCCAAGACAATGTCTATCAATAATTGAGAGCAGTCAGACATCCACTGCAGAAAAAAGGGTGAGGGGAGACACTTGAACAGGATTTAGAAGGTGATTAGAGGCAGAAGTATAAATAGCATCTCTCAAATGGCACTAACTACAGAGAGGAAGCTCATCTTCTGCGGATGGCCAAGGTGCAATCACACAATGTAACAATCTCCCACTTTCCTAGGAAACATGGAATAGGTACCCACTAAAAGAACTCATTAACAGAACAACGACCCAGCCTGACAACACAACCTCTGCACAAGGGAAGGCCCGATGCTGTTATCACAGCAAGACGAGGTAAGACAAGTTGATATATACAGAACTAGAGTAACCTCACTTCTTCCTGTATATACTGAAGCAAAAAAGGGGATGCTCTCAGGTTGTCTACTGGGAAGCTGAAGAAGCCTTGGATCTCCTTTTGATGAAGGTCCATAGTGATAATGTGTGTTAAACCTAAGGAAAAATAAATTAAAATTAATAACAATATAATAAAATAACAATTCATTGAGTCAACTCACACATGGCTGGAGTTCCTCAAATATCTCAGTTTTTCCAGACTATTTTAGCTATTACTGAGACTATTATTCCACATGATAAAATAAAGTACAACGTTCCAAAGATGCACTGGGAAACAGGTATACCACGGTCACAGCACCAGCCCGCCAGGCTACTGCAATGTGACACTTCTAGGCCACCTCCCCAGGTGCAAGTTACAAAGAAATGAAATTAAACTGAAGAAAAATGAATTCCCCCAAAGCAGCTCAGGGGCTCGGCAGTGCATCCCCACACCAAACGATAGAACAGAAGGACAGACGCACTCTGAGACGTCCAGCAGCATCTGAGCCTGCTGTGCTGCTGCTCCCCGTGACACTCACCTGCCTTGGCGAGCATGGAAGCCAGCAGCTTGCAGACTATAGAGCCCCTCTTCCTCATTTTGCTCTGTTTGCTGTAGGGGAAGTAAGGGATGACCCCGATGATGTTCCTGGCGCAGGAGGTCTTCAGTGCATAGGCCATTATCAGCAGCTCCATGACAGCGGTGTTCACATCTCTAGGAGATTGGAAGAAGTTCCAACAGGAGTAGGTGTTGGTATTAGTAGCTGTTTTTTGAATGCAGCTTACCAGTTTTTCCCTTTTATGCCCACCAAACTTCCAAGCAGTGCTACACCTGACACTAACGTACACAAGGCCCAGACTGTAATCGCGTGGCTCCTTCCATAATGCCACAGCACGCTGCAGTCAGCTGGTTTATGTATGGGACACCACTCCAGAGCTGTGAACCAGAACTTGATTTTGTACTCAAATATGAGGCGTGTGATGATTTCCCTCCATCATCACAACAACTAAAAAAAAAAAGGCACTTTCATTTATGTTGTCTCTTCAGACAGTGTATTTTGACATGAAAGAGCCTCTGAAAGAAGCGGCACATGTGCAGCCAACACAAATTCATCCGCTCAGGATTTATTAGTGTATTTTTATTTTTAACAATGTAAGGCAGGTTATTTTTCCTGTCTTAAGAAACACTGCATTTGGGAGCCATGCGAAGTCCAGATGCATCCCTTTGGTGGGGGTCAGCATCTCCATGCTATCTAGCTTATCTGGAGACGGAAGAAACAACAGCACAGTAAATGCTAAATGACTGTTTCTTGAAAGGACAAAACCCAACAGCACGGAATACAAAAAAGCCCTTTTTCAGTCAGGTTCACTGCCATGACTGGTGTGGCCCAGGAGTGTATTAATTTGCATTTTAATTCATTTTGGGAAGGGGGGGGACACACCAAACAAAACAAACAACAACAAAAAAGACCACCAACAAACAAACAAAAAACCAAGCCCTTTTAGTTTCTTAAAATCAACTCCAAACAACACTGTCTGCATCACCACAAACTGACTGGAGACCATTTGGGAACTGAAGAACAGGCACTGCAGAGAAGACGGAGGGATGGGCAGTTCTCCTATAATGCGGACACCCTTCCTTGCTTGGGGGTTTTCAGGATGGACAGCCTCAAATGACACACCACTTCCCCAGACTGGTCCCCGGGAGGTCAACGCTGGTGGCGGTTCAGCTGTGACAGAGAAAGGGCTGACTGGGCCATCTTTCCACACAGCAGCGGAGGAATAAACAGCACAGAGCAGCTTAAAGCTCTGCAGAGCTTTTTGGCTGTCACCCAGACACTGCTTGAGGACCCGATTTCCTCCTGACCACCAGGGACGGCCTCCTCCAAGAGCTTGGAGATTCGGTCTGTGTGACCCGTGACAAACCTCTAACCATTGCCATTTCTCCATCGCTCCACTTTCCTTCAGAAATTAACCTCCACTTGTGCCTCTTCGTTTGCGAGGGCTCTGGGTCTCGGCTCTCCCGCTGGCCCTGCCAGCCCTCATGCACAATGCCGCATACACACAAGAAAGCTTTGTTAGCTCGGAAGCATCCAGCCCAGACTTACATAAAACATAGCCCCCTGCCACGTAGGACAACGAGCAAACAAAGAACTGTTTCTTCCCGTTGGTGTTTCAGTTGTGCCAGCAGGGCCATGAGAGGAGAAAAAGATGCTACTATCAGTGGTGTAGAAAAACAAAGCGGTCAAGTTTAAGCCCATTTGAAGTTCATCCCAGAAATTCAGTATCTTCGATCATTATTTTTCAAATTTCTCTTTTTAAAAAAATATAATAAATATACATATATCTATTTACACAAGGAATGAACACAGAGAACAAAACTGCTCCTTGGAGAAAGGACTTCCACTAATTTCAAAAGGCACCAGCCGTCCCAGTGCTGCTGGGGGACACTGGTGGCTGTATTGACAGAGAAATTACTCCAAGGAGCACGTCTCTTCAAGCAGGGATGCCAAGAAGCTCCTGCAGACCAGCTGGCACAGGTAGATGCAACTGTCCTTCTGGCAGGGCCCAGGGTGGGCTTGTCAAGGACCACCCTCCCGGATGCTTCAAGCTGAGCCAACATCACAATGATCTGTTCCCCTGCAAGGGGCACTGACTGCAGCCAAGGGTCCACCTCGGGGTGGGGGCTATTTGGGGGAAAAAGCATCTACGGTGGAATCCCAGCATCTCCAAAACAGGTACCCAAGAAAGCACCCCAGTCTCCTTGCTGTCCTCCCCACCTCCTGCCTCACCGCCAGGCTCACAGTTACTGCTGGAAAGCCTGAGCCAAGGCCCCACACGGCGACTGTCAGCTCATTACCAGGACATTCAGAGCCAGCTCAGCTATTCCCAACTTCCCTCCCAGCCCTCTCCAGCCGCCTGGAGCCTCCCTCACTGCTCCCATCCCTGGAGATACCTCCTGCTCTCGGGGCTGAGCAAATGGCTTACGTGCAGCTGCCAATCGACTGTGCACCAACACCTGGCACTAAAAGGCTCCTTTTGCTTTTAGTATATCATTAAACCACCATCTATTTCATTTTCCTATAGACTAAACAAGAGCTATTTGGTTTGCCCTCATACAGCTGCTGATCCACACACCAACAGTCTTAGATAAGGCCTGTCCTTGTAACTTTTTTACTTCTCCTATAAGCTTTTTGATGAGGGAGCTTGTATCAAATCTTCAGGTCTTTCTGTTCCCTCTCTGTGCACTTAAGATGCAGGCTGAATTCACACTGCAGCATAACAAGGTTGTTTCCCTCCCTACTCCTTTCCTATTAAGTTCTAATATTTTGTTTACTTTTCAAACCGCTACCGAGCATGGAAGTCCTGTTCACGGTTGGTGGTTTTGCTCTCCTGAAAACCTCCCTGAAACACACTGCAAAATTGAGGTGCCCTTGAACCTGTCCTCTCAAGCAATGTGGCAAGGCACAACTGCACTTGAAGAATAAAAGGTGACTGCTGCACATCAGTGGCCCCTCACCCGGAGGGCCTTGAACATTTTGGCTAAAAAGGATCCATTTCTTGGCTCATAACACTGATTTCAGTTTATGGAAAAAAAAGGGGATCAACAAGTTAAAAGCCAGGAAGGTTTTCCTCTTCCCAAAACTAATGCTGTCCTTAATGCTCAAGTTATGTCTCTCTGAACACCTTCTCTGTTTTGTGTTTACACGGCTCTCAGTTACAAGTTATTTCAGAGAACTCTCTCATGAGGGATGGGAGAGTGACACTATTCACCCAAAACATAATCCCTCATCAGAGGATTTTCATCGTGTGGAGATTTAGTTGCTCCCTAAGGGAGGAAACACTTGGAGTCTCTCTGGAGAGAGATGAGCTCTAGGAAAATGTCTCAGCCTGCAAGAGGAACTCCAGAGGTGAGCAAGCTGATCTTGCAGTCCTACTGATTTTAAGAAGCCAAGCACTACAAAAAGGAAATGATGAATTCTCACTGGGATCTATTTCTTTGGCAATCAAGGAAAATTTAAAAAAAAAAATCTTTTACAAGTGTATTGTGCTACCTGCTTGAGCTCTGGCACTTACTTCTTCTTGTGATCTTCAAAATCCAAGCAGAACTTGGTAACCTAGAGAAAGCTATCAGAGAAGGAACAGCCTCGTTTTGCTAACTGCAAAAGGCACCCTAACAACACCTTGTCTCTGAAAACCACACCTCCCCTACTCAGTCTGCAATTATCATTTGTATTCAGGCTCCCTTCCCACCATACTAATGCTATCTCCCTACACTCTTCCTCAGACAGCAAACAGCACAGTTCCTGGGGTTAGCAGCTGCTTTTCCAGGCCGCTGGTTACCTGTGCCACTTTTTCCTCTTCCTCCAAGGCTACAACAGCACAAAATAAAACCCAAAAAGGCCCGCTTCAGAAAAGGTCCATCATCATTAAGAACTGCAGGAGTACAGGAGGGTAGCTACAGGCTTCCACCCGAGCTCAGACTCACACCACTACAGTGAAAGGGGAAGAGTGACCCAGCCTGCAGTGCAAGCAACAGCTGCTGTCTGTTGCTGGCCTTTGCTGCTTGGAAATGGGAGGAAATTCCACACCCTGAAATGGAAATGCCAGTCTGAAATCACCGCAACCTGGCAGGCAACTGCACCTGCAACACCCAGAGCAGGGATGTTTCACTTGAAGCCATCAGTCAGACTTGTTCTTGCCTCAAGTGACACACTTAAGCTATTTGACAGGAAGCTTCTCAGCCTGCTGTGGCACAAGTGATCCGCTGGGAATTTTAACAGCTTAACACTATGTGGTGTCCTACATGTAAGTCAAAGTGATGACAACGCTGCAAAGAGCCCAGTTATCTCCCTGGGTAGTGGTGAGCAACCCTACTGAGCAATCTGCTGAACTGGAAATGCAAAGCCTATCATGGACACAAGTCCCTTACCTGGGGATTGTCTGGATAATGAAGATATCCTGTCCCCGGACGGATTCTTTGATTTCCACTCTTGTTTCTGAAGAGGATTAAGAACACTGTCAGTTTTGTTTCCTAACACCGTATTTACAGCAATAACAGACCATGTTTTAGCAGCAGCTTGGCCCACTGGTCAGGGCAGATGAGGAATTGCTCACCCTTTGTGCACAGACAACCACTACAAACCGAAGGGGATCTTCCAAAGGCTGGGATGTAAAGCACCGGCATTGACACACCAGGGAGTGGTTGGATTTACAATGCAAAACCAGGGTGAATAGCTGTTCTTTTACATGTAGAAGACAATTCCCTAACTCTCAATGAGAGGTCCTTTTCACTTCTCCCCTGAGCTGCTGAAAGCTCTCAATGCCACATTCATCAGCAAACAATGAACCAAGGAAAGCACAACAACCCTTGGTACTTACCAAGAAGGTAACTCTGGCAGCTTACCATGGCATCAGCTCCACAGAGGCTGGGGAGCCCAAGCCAAGACCAGCAGGACAGTGTTCAGAGGGAGAACTCCCTCATTTCACTATCAAGGTCAAGACTTTTCAGCACTGACAGGAGCTGGGAACGCGGGGTTCTGCTGAACACAGCTCTTACAGTCCCACACTCGACTGCAAGAGCAGAGCCCTGAATCAGCTCTGCAAAGCCAATGCAATGACAGCAGGTTTCCTGAGGTGCCTGTCTTAGCTACTTATTTCCCACACGGTTCTGAACTAGAGGGCAGAGACAAGTGAAAGGAGAAATAGCTACCCAGCTACCGACCTCAAAGTCTTAATTGCCTGGGCACCAGCAGCAACCTTAAGAGACTCTGCTGAAAGCAGCCCGATTTGCTGCGCAGTGATGAGGAACGACTTCAGACCTTACAGCAAGTGACCTGATTTAAAACTAACCCCAAAGGGCAGCGAGCTCTCACTAGCAGGAAGGTAACAGCCAACCCCACAGCAACCACGGCAGTGAACACTCCCCACGGCCTGCTCTTCCTGTAAGGGCAGCACTGCTCCAAAGCCTCACGCCAAACCAGCACCGTTTCCATCACTGCCTCTTGCAGATAAGAGAACAGGGGAAAACAAGGGACATATTTAATTGCTTTGCCCAAGGTCAGACCCAGAGGTTCAGCACTGGCAGAAGCAGCAGCAACATCGCAGCTGAACCACTGCACTTCCTGAACAGGTCTGGCCGATGGAGCTACACGGCATTTCTAAGATCACCTCAAAACAGTTGTAAATGGTAAAGATGTCTCTTACCTCCATTGGTTTCCTGGTACACCACAGATTTCCCCAGCTCAGCGCCGAGACGCCTGGAGAGACAAAAAGGAAATTAAAAATGGAGGAACCCAGCAGGTTGTGATGTAAAGCAGCCCTGGAGCAAACATCACACAGCACCGAGACACAGCGCTGCCTAACGGGGAGCTGAGTGCGCTGGCCAGGCTGCAGCACCCCCTTCCCTGGGGGTCTCCTTCCCTCCAACAGCCCTGGGCCACGCTGCTCTGCAGCAGGGCTACGCCATGCTCCAGTCTGAGCACAAGTGACCAGAGGCTGTATCTCCTGATGGCAAAGGACATGCTGCCAGCCTATGCAGTGCCCTCTGAGGCAGCTCAGTCAAGGAACTAAACATGAATGATTTATTCAGCCTTGATTAATGGCAACTGAGTCACTTCCTTTGACTCCTACATCTTCCCCCTGCCCACCCCACCACCCCAGCCTTCTTTCTAAAATAACTCAGCTGATTGAAGAGATGTTAACTTCAAAACAAATAAAAACTTTCTAAATTTTTCAAATTACTCCTTCCTCTTCTCAAATGTCAAACGTACAACATTCATCACAACAAAGACTACAGTCACACCCCCACACACACACACTTTCCTTTGTTTTTTTTTTTAAAGCTTCATTTTGAAGAGCACTTCAAAAGGCAGACTATTCCCTCGGGTGACACTGCTGTATTTAACTGTTCTGACAAGTAATCCATTAGTAAGCACTTAGAGGCACACGTGGTTTAACTGTGAGCCCCAGGTAAGAGCCCCCATGCCAGCGAGGAGACACGGGGTACCTTTGTCCAACACACTGATCAGGGCAGTAATTTCCTGCCTTTACCTGGACCTGTGCCAGAATTGTGAGAATGGGGACTAACCCTAAATAAAGGGCCTACGTCTGTCGCTGGATTTCCCCTGGTTCACCACCTTCAGCGGTCAGGCTTTTTCCATTTCCTTTGCCCCAGACTCAGCCTCATACTTAAACTGTCACAAAGAAAGGTTTTTTCAGAAGTCAGCACTGAAGACTTCCCGATGCTGGTGTGCTGCTGGCCCACCAGCAACTGCTGGCCCACCAACAACTGCTGGCCTCAGCTCGGAGCCCACAAGCTGTAGATCTCAGCTAGAAGCTGGGCAGGAAAGCGTGCCCGGGACAGCTGCGATAACAGGTCCTCGAGTGCAACGGGATCTATTTGCTTAGCTGGCGAGGAAGCAGGTATTTGGCACACACCCTGTCCCTGATCGTGTGCCTGGCAGCACATTTTGCCATGGCTGGGGCTGGTGAGTAAACCCCCACAAGGAGAATCATTTGTGCTGTTGTAACCAGCCCAGCTTGGGTACCGACTGCAGCATCCCCCGGGCACCGTGCAGTTCTGCACAGGCAAGGCACTCAAACCTCCAATTCAGCTTCTCTCATCAGCCACACTGGGTTAAAACTTGCCTCTGTGATATAAAGGCATCCTCAGTACCTTTACCATCATCACAACAGAGCTGGCAGCTGGTCAAAGGCAAGCCCAGGGCCCCTGGGGATGGACACACAGTACAGGGGAGCCCAGCAGATGAGATCCATCAAGCACCTGCTGGCACCCATTGGGATCCAGCTGTCCTTCCCATCACAGACAGGCATTTGCAACCACGAAGCCTTGGCTTGATCGCTGCCGAGGCACCCAAATCAAAACAAGCTTGAGAATCACACACACAAAACAAATCAGTGCGTGCGTGGGGAAATGTTTCATGACTCATGCTTGTTCCTCCACACTGCACAGACAGTCTTGCAAGCTCCCTTTGGAGGCATGTGTACCCTGACTTCACTGTAGGCAGCACGTTCCTACCTCACTACTGGAAAACAAGCTCCATTAACGAGACCGTGCAAGAGCCCTTACTCAACCATGCATCTTATGGAAGGAGGGAAAGCTTCAAAACCAGTCCAGCCAGACACATTGCAACAAAACACCCCTTGGAGGTGACATTTACAGTGCTAAGTGGTGTCAAACAACACAGCAGAGGCTTGTGACGGTATAGCCGATGGTGTAGAGGTCTGTGAGGATGTAGCTGTCAAAAACAGAGCCCAGTGCTCCCCTGTTCAGGTGGTACAGCAGCAATGTACATTCTGTGCTGCTGAAACAAGAAATCAGAAAGGCAAGGTTGCTCCCTGATGAAAAGAGGGACACTGAATGGCTCAGCTTGTCAAACCTGGGTGCAGGCAGCAGCAGAAGAGACAGTAAGCAACAGCAAGGAGTGACAGTTAATAGACTGCTCTGGTGAGACAATAAATCCCATCTCTCAGCAATGGAAAGGAGATAAAAGTGCCCATAAAAGTCACACATCAACCCCGCCTCAGTGCTCCGTGAGCTGCAGGCACGGCAGGTGGACTGAGAGGCAGCTCCAGCAGAGCAGCTCAGGTATGTTTACCTGAGAGACACACCTTCCACTAAATCCATTCCTCAAGACTTTGCACAAGCCAGGACTTCAGCCAGTGAAGGAGTCTAATGAAACTTTGATTTAGCCAAGGCTATCAGAGGTCACTTTTCGTGCTGCTCCTGTTGTAAACCACTGACTTCCACAGGACTTGTGTCAAAAGGGAGATTGTCACTTAAGCCCAGGGCAGGACACAGCCCCAGCCACCACACAGCCTGGGCACAACCATTTGTAATAGAGTTCAAATTCCCCCTGCCAGCTACCTCTCTCTTTCCCCCGCCTCCATCCCCAGCTCTTTTGTCTCTCTAAACCCTTTCCGTGGAGAAGCCCCCAACTGTTGCCTTAGGCCACAGAGGTATTAAACCCCCAGCAAGGTGTCAGGCTTCAGAACTAGCAGCATAACCACGTGAACAGGGGCTTTCACAGTTCCTGGACCACTCTCCTGCAGACAACAGGCAGACCTACACCAGGAAAGGAACAGATGCTGCTACAGGCAACCCAGAGCACACAGCCCTGCACAGAGATACAGCTTCTTCCAGCAAAACTAACACTTCAGGACTTGTAGATAGATCACAGTTCTCAAGCAAAACGAGCTCCATTAACCACAGGTGTTGTATTGTGTGGGGCAGTATTTGGCTATGGGGCAGTGGTGAGGGGGCTTGCACTGATCCTGGTGTGTTTAAGACTGGAGAACTGGCTGATTTGGCAGTGTTTGCAGAAATCTCACTTGTTAACCAGCGCTGAGCAGGCATCAGAGCAGGAGTTCACTTCTGGAAGCTCTCTTCTCCATCTGAACGGGACAGAAACTCAGTTTGGTGTTGGTTTTGTTGTCAAAAGCAGCAGTCTTCAGAACCAAGATCTGTTAAAAAGCTATGTGCTTTTTTTCACAGTCCTTCCAAGCTCAGGCTGGGCACGGCAGGATCAAGGTACTACCAGCCCAGGCTGCTCCCAGCTTTTAACAACAAGGGGTTTTTTTAACAGCTTTTAACTTCGGTGTAAGTTTTCCCCATGTGACCACTCACTGCTGCCGACAGGGAAAGCCCTGCTCCTCCCTCTGCTCCGCTGCACTCACACCAGCTCCGACACCAAACCAACTCCTGGTAAGAGCAAAATTCTCTTTATGGCTTTAAAAATCCTAGTTGGAGCAACTGGCCAGTAAAAAAAAAAAAAATCATAATGATCTGGAATCTCTCTCTCTGTAGATGTTGCCCAGAAAAGATGATCTAACTTTCTGCAGCCTCAACACATGCCAAGAGGATATTAAGCTGTGGATATAAGGGAGTTTATGAAATCCATCTCCAATTCACAGCCTAAACCCGAACAGCTCAGAAGTCACCTACAGTTTAACAAGGAAATGACACACTGCAGTATTTTAGGAAACACCATGAGATTGTATTAGACTGTACTTCAAAAATGGTCCTCTGAAGACTGTCAAAAAACCACTGTACCAGGTCAAAAAATATTGTACCAGGCTCTCGAGACAAAGGACACTCAGTTAAAAGTTGATGTTTAGCTGAATCAAAATGCAAGAAGCATGTGCCCTTGCATGATTTTCATGCCATCAAAGCACATTTCAGTACTGCTGGGAGGGTTTCAGCCCAGGCTGCATCTCCTTCTCCGCTCTGTGACAGGCACCTAAAAACACTGGTGAAATTCCCTCTGCAGGAAGCCTCCAGCCAGCTCGCAGCGTAAATGTCCCACTGAAAGAGAAAGCTCCACACAGACAAAGCCCTTGACTATGATATGATTTTATTTTGGCATTACCCTCTTCATTACAAACACTCTCACTGGTCCCAGCTCAGAAAACAGCCGACTATCCCCACACCTGCAGAGTCCACAAGCAGCTGCAGAAGGAGCTGGAGCTGACAGCAGAGGATCTGCTCCACGCTTGGCCATGGCCAAGGCAAGCCACGGCCTGACTTTGAGCTGCTTTTCAAACTTCAGCAGTTCTTCAAAGAAAGATCAGTCACTTGGTCCAGCAAGCACAGCGGCAGCTCTATGGCATGTTTCCTAACCTCCCACTACAAGAACAAGCCAGGAAGGGGAAAGGAAACAGCAGCTTCCTGGATACAAGGCATTATCTCTGTTCAAAGAGCCTTGTAACGCTCTGAGCCCTCCGTTACCTCTCTCTATCCACCTGGCACGACTGGGTGCTTGAAGAACAGTCCTGGCTGCTCATCTGCTACTGGCACCCAGAGCCAGCCAGCACTTGCATCACTTGTTCCAGCCATGCCAAAGCTGTGCAGCTGAACTACCAGCAAATACCACACAGATTTGCCTCTACTCCTACCAGTGAGCTCCTCGTGAAGGAGATCCCCCCAGCCCTGGCACTGGCCAGCACAGAAGGCTGCCACGCAAAGCCGATCTGCTCAGCCGGAAGCAGACCCAGAGCCACGCAGAAAATCTCAAAACCCAACTGCTCCACACTCACCCTACTCCAGCATCGTCCCCTCTCTAGCTGCACCACTTGTTCACTGGTTAGTCTTGTCCCTTTCCAAAATCCTTTGATGCCGTTTCACCCTGTTAGGCTCCTGCCACACTGCTGCATCTTCCGAGATGGCAAAGAGTCGGTGCCACCTTCTCTCCTCCCACAGCACTGCACAAAAGCCCCTTCCAGAAGGCAAGAGCAGGGTTTGGTGATGGGGGAGAGCAGCAGCACAAAGCTGCTGTGGGCTGACTCCTCTGTGCTACCCTCTCCATCCTCTAGCGAGATGACCTAACAAGTAAGGCTGATGTTCCTCTTCCTCCACCCCCTGTGAAACCCTCCTTCAGCTGAGGGAGGTTGCTGCAAGTCTTCCTAACATCATGTCTCTTCTAAAAGAAGGGCTCACCTCCTGCTCATTCACAGAAAGCATCACCCTGGTGTTAGTGTTGTGCACCTGGCTCCTTATGACCAGAGATCAGAACACAAGTCTCCATCTTTTCCTCACTACTCCACGCTGTTTAGGCTCATGGCGTTGCTGTTATCTTTGGATCACCAGCACTCTCCATGCTGCAAACCAAAAGAAGGTGTAGAACGCTCCCATCCACAGTTTGCAACAAGTTTACGACAGCATCACACCCCATATAACCTTCAGGAGCACCAGGGTAGCATTAGAAGCTCCCATCACCAACCCCTTCCAACCCAAACACACAAGCAGGGAACAGAACAAAGCATTTGTATGCTCTGTGCCAAATGCTGCAGTCAGAGGGAGATCTAAATGCATCACTTGAGCTCTGGAGATTAAAGACTTGCTAGACCTCCCTCCCCCAGCAGCACACAAGGCCCATTAGGGATCAGCACTGGTCACAGAAATTATCTTTCTCCCCTGCAAATGCAGCTTAGAATCAGATGCCAAGTGTCCTAATTACAGTAGTTTTCTTTCCATCTGGGAAAGAATTTAAAAACCAAAAAACAATCCCTCTCTAATTTATAAGATACAGGCAAACATATGATTTTATTTATGTTTCAGTGGTCCTGAATCTAAGCAGCATAGTTAGTCTTAAGTTTCACAAGGTCTTTGGTTCTCACGAGCCATCGTCTCCTCTCCCTGGCAGAGGCCAACATAAACAATAGCTCGGAAAACTCAAAGTGAAAGTCAGACCGACCCTTTAGTCCCTCATCCTCTAACCAGGCACAAAAGCATACAGGGAAATGGCAAAGGTGGGCAGCGTGCCAGAACGCCACGCTCGGAGCCTGAATCGAAAGCAACTCTGGAAGATTTGCAGTAAAAGAAGCGAGGAGATGGAACAGCTTTCAGATTCCTGGTTTATGCCACACTGCTCCTCCCCAGGATGGAGATATTAGAAAAGGAGAAGCCAAGACTCCTCAACTACTGATTTTAACATCATACCCACAGGAAAAGAGCAGTAGAGCCTGGAGGGACAAGGTACCAAGGGGCTCTACCCCTAATATTGTGTGTTATTTTAAAGTTCTTTTATTACTTACACTAAAGGTCATAAAAAAAACACTTTAAAAAGAACGCACAATATTAGAGGACTCACCCTGGTAAGGCAGCTCCAACTCTACTAAAGACTCAGCTGGCCTCCCCAGCACAGCACAGGCTGGGATGCCACGCAGCAGGAAAGCCATTTTTTTGCAACCTGGAAAAACAAGGGATGCATCACAAACGTGTAGAAACAGCCCCAGAGCCCCTGAGGGAAGCCAGTGCCAAACCACCATGTAAAAGGCTTAAAATACCTTTATTTTTGGAGCCTTTTTACAGTGGGCAAATCCGTGCTATTAATGGCTCCAGATTTTGCACCCCCTTCCAACAAAGCCTCACCCATGTACAACGCTTCACACCTTTCCATTTCAGGGAGGTCGTGCTCCCATTTTACAGATGGCAAAGCTACCAGCTCCAGTGCCTGAGCTGTATCACACCAGCGTCTCCCGCCACCGACAGAGCATCCAGCTCCCTTGGTGACACCAGAGCCAAGCCAAAAGCAAAGCCCACATCGCCCCCAGTAAGTTTACTGTGGGAAGGATGAGCAGAAGGTCACTCTCTGGCCCCTGTTGTCACCCTCTGAGCATCACTGGGAACCCCATGCAGGGTTCCAGCAGCACGTCACACTGCCAGCTGCGTGCGCCATGGCCCGGGGACGCACGCTCTGTGTCTCCTCTCATCACATCTTCACCGAAAAAGGGGTTATTTTTACGACAAAGAGCAGAGAATAAAGATTGCCCGTTTGCTCTTTCAGTACTGAGAATTTGAAGCTTGTCCCCAGAGGACTTCTGTTGATGTTCTGTGTCGACGGGATGGGACAAGCCTTGTAACAAAAACCACAGCCCACCTGTTGCAGTAAAACTTACTTTCTTATCTAGAGAAACTTTTCTTTTCAGAGCTGTCTCAGTGAAAGGACAGTGATAAAGCACTGACCAAATACCAAAAAAAAAAAACCTGAATCAAAACAACAGCTTTCCACTCCCAAACACAAGGATTTCCCAAGAAAACCATCACTATTATCCAACACGTGTCCCATCAACACCAGCAATCCCAGCCAAACAGCCCCATCAGCTTCACAGAGCTAATCTGTGCTAAGGATTGAATGCCCTGTTTATTAACCTAGCTGGATAAATGACAGAACGTTCCTGCGGTTTAAGGTGGCAGGGCACCTGGAGTCAGTAACGTTTCCACTCTAAGCACACCCTGGGAGACAGGAATGGGCCAGCAGCTGCCTAAGGGGCAGCCGAGACACGATCTCCCATGGCAAGCAAAGGAGCACCGAACCCCTCGGCGCTGGGGGAAGCGGGAAACCCCAGTCCTGTTTCAGAATGACAGCTCCTCAGTACACAGATGCCTGTCTCAGAAAAGGCCCTTCGGCTGGGAGAGCCCCAGTTTGAACCAAACTCACTCAAAACAAAAGATACGGTGTAGGAATACACTCAGTGCTCATCCCTGCAGCAGGAGCCCCACTTTGGAGCCAGCTGTTCCACCCCTCTTCCAGCAGGACCCAGCACATCCATCCCTGCCAAATCAAGGTCAAACTCTGCCCAAATCGTTGGGCTGGAAAAAACCAAAAACAAACACAGAGGCACACTTCTAGCCTTCAACTGAACTCTCTTCTGTTAGCGTGTGCTGCCTGCCCACAGCTCCCACCCAGCAGGAACGTGGATCCACAGGAGTGCAGCAGCCGGTGTCGCACCCAGATCCGCACAGGCAACGTTCCCCGCACCCCCAGCAGTGAAGTTGTTGGGCTTACAAGGTCATCAGCCATGAAAAACGGATGAGAAAGTTCTGGGCATCTCCCAAACCTGTCGGAACGCTTTCTGAGGTTCATTGAGCCAAGCTTCACCTCCTCCCCACCCAGAAGGAACAGCCTCTGCCACAGCCCAGCCTGCCCAGCACCGCAATGGATGGCAGAGACGCGGCTGGGTCGTTTTTGTCACTGGGTCATACTGAGATACCGGGAGGGATGAACCAGAGCCGAAGGGACGGGGAGAGCTACTGAACGCTCTCAGCTCAAAACCTCTGGAGCAAAGGTGTTCACAGCAGCCACCTTCGGCTCGGGAAGGCAGGAGGATGCCCAAAGCCTCTCCAGACGCTCGGAAGGAAACCTCTGCTGCGCAGAGATGCTCTGGGCAGGACGCAGGAAACTTGGAAGGAGAGGGAACTTACTCCGTGATCCTCTTCGCCAGCTCGGTGCAGGCTGCCGTGGAGTTGGCCGAGAAGACCCGGTAGCCACTTCTGGCCGCGTTCATCGCCAAAGAGTCATGCAACCCCCGCGGAGCTCGAAAGTGAGAAAAAACAGATTTATAAGGCAACAACAGCTTCCGTGGCATCCTTTTCTTCCTCTCCGCCGCGATCACCGCCCCTTAAAGGGGTGGGGAGGAAGAGGAGGAGGAGGAGGGGAAGCCTTCCGCTACCTATGGTCTTGCTGGTCCGCTCCCGTGGCAAAGTATAAAAGGGGAGTGGAAAACGGGGCTATGAAAACAAAAGGGAGAGCAGCACGGGGAGGGGGGCGGCCCTGCCTGCAGAGTAACCCCAGCCCGCCCCACCTCACCCAGGGGAGGGAAGACCCCAAAATGGGGGGGGAGCAGGGCAGAGAAGGGCTCCTTCGGCTGGAGAAGGTCAGGGTGAGAGAAGGGGGTCGCGGGAAGGTTGGGCAGGGGGTCTCCCTGCGAGGCAGCGAGGCTGGAGGGGGGTGGTCCCCTCCCGCTACCCTCACCCAGTCAGGCGAGTTCCGCCACCCGGCTAGAGCGCCGCTGCCCTCGGCCGCCATCTTCTCCGCACAGAGAGCCCGCCCCCGCCGCCATCTTGGATGAGGGCACCGCGGCCGTGCTCTCCCTTCACAGCAGGGGAACTACTATCCGAACAGCCCCGGTACCTGAGAAGGAAACGTGAGAACGCCGACAACAATCCCTTCTCGGGATGAGGAGGGTGAACCGCCCACTTTTCCCGGCTGTGGTTGGCAGCGCGGCCACCTCTCCCTTCAGCCCGACGGGGCGAGGCCCGGGCTCAATGCGGCGGCTTCACGTTGCCCGCGCCTAAGATGGCGGCGGCTCCGGCGGAAGCGGCGCTCCGGCCCCTCTCTATGTCAGGCGGGGCGGGGGACTCGGGCCTGCAGCCGCTTCCCGCCCGCCCCTCCAGGCTCCGTCCTGAGCCCTCCCGCGGCCGGGGCGCTCCGGGGCCCGGGACTCCCTCAGCACCCCAGGGCCGCCTTGGCGGCTCCAGGGTGGTCCTGCTGGGAGCTGAGCCTGATCCCTTCACTTTCCCCGGAGGGCACATTCACTGCCCGGCTCGCCGGGGCCTGACGGGCTCCTTGGGCGAGAGGACAAAGTCCCTCTGAGCTCCAGGCGGTAAAATGACTGATCCGAGCAGAAAACTGCTCCGGCCCAGCGGGCAGGGCTGTCTCCAGACCCAAGGAACCAGGTTTCTATTGCAGCAAAGGCAAACGGCCACGGCCAGCATCTCCCCACGTCACCTCGTGTTTGGGAGAGGGTCTTTCCCGGCGGTTTCCTGAGCTGCTGGGCAGGGCCCTCGCTCCCCTGGCCCGTTTCCTCCCGGCCAGGAGGCTCATGGCGGGTGCGTGTCTCTGCTCCCCAGCAGCGCCTGTCCCCACTGCCCACCCGGCTGCTCTGGTGCGTGCCAGCTGCCCGGGGTGGGCTACGGGGCAGTGGTGGTGCCTCTGATGACAACTCCTGTCACAAACACTGAACACTTCATTAAAGATGGTCCCTCATCTGCCTTCATTAAGATGTCGCATCCTCAATGCAAACAAGATAAAAACGCATTGGTGTCCCTTCCATATGGCACTGCTGCCCTGCCTGAGTGCCAGGATGGTACTTCCACCATGCCTGGTGACACGTACCTGTCCCTGCAGGGTGGTTCCACCCCCACAGCTCCCTCCACAACCACTCAAGAGCCCCAGCCACCTGGGGCTGCTCCTGGAGCAGGATCAGGCTGCAGGGCTCAGCACGGGCTCCCCCATCACAGCCGCAGCCCTGCCTGAAGGGGCCGTGGGCACAGCAGGGCAGGCAGCAGCTGGACGAGGTCAAGATTTCCATCATGCCTATGCTGGCAGGATGAGGGCAGCCCTGGCACAGCCATTGCCTCCTTTGCTCGCTGATCCAGCACAGCACCAGACACCGGCCACGTGCAGCTAGCTCACTGCCACCAAAGCCAGTGTAGTCCCTGCTGGTTCACTGCTGCCTCTCCAAGTCCCCCGTGTCCCCAACACATCCATCACCCTTGTCACAGCAGGGGCTATTCGAGCTCGAGTCTCATGTTCCCATTTGTTCCCCGACAGCAGCACGAGGCGAGAGCAAACAGCACCAGCTGCCTGGATTCACCTCAAGAAGGTGGAAGAGCAGGGCGGGCGATGCCGAGCAGGGCCTCAGGCTAGCAATAACCCCACAGGTTGGCTTCAGTCAGCAGCAGCCATTGCCAGGGCAGCCCAGATCCCCCCTCACAGACACCCCCAACCCCGGGCTGGGCTCTCCCTTGGCTGCACACACAGATGGATCTTTAGTGGTGGCTGCTGCTGCCCTGCGAGGCACAGTGGTCACAGCAGCCATGCTGCAGCTGCTCACTTTGTCACAGGTTGCTGCTTTGCCCTTCAAAAGGAATGAGCTAGGGAAAAAAAAAAAAATGGGGAGGACAGGCTGGTTTTGTGATCATATAATTATTTTGGCTGGAAGAGACTTTAAGATCATCAAGTCCAACCATTAACCCAGCACTGCCAGGGCACCCGTAAATCGTGTCCCTCAGCACCACATCTACACAGCTTTGAACCCCCTCCAGGGATGGGGACTCCACCACTGCCCTGGCCAGGCCTGGATGGCTTTTGCAAGGAAATTGCTTCTCAGGTCCAACCTAAACCTCCCCAGTGCAACTTGAGGCCATTTCCTCTTGTCCTGTTGCTTGTTCCTTGTGAGCGGAGTCCAACCACACCTGGCTCCAACTCCATCAGGGAGTTACCAAGAGTGAGGATTAGGAATTTGGCTGCTTCACAAGGTCCCTCCTGCAGCCACCAGAGAAACGGCAACTCCCAGGGGAGAAGGAACACCCCAAGAGACAGGGATAGCAGGGACACCCAGGCAGGGGGGAACATACCCCAGTTGAGGAGGGAGACCAAGCACTGCAGGGGCCACAGCAAAGCACCTCTGCAGGGTGATCAGCATTCCACCAGCTCCTTCCCAGGCCCCTGGGGAAGGCACTTGTTGCTGCCCTCCTCTTTTAAAGCCCTTCCCTCCTGGCTTGCCATGAAATCCAGGTGTGCTGAGGAAGGAAGGGCTGTTTAACCCTTTCCGTCCTGGGGACAGCTGGCTTCTGTCTCTGCAGGCTTAACACACCAGCCCAGCACTGATGTGGTGTCTTTGAGTGCCCTCAGCCTCTGCTTTGCCCTTTGCGTCCTCCAGCATCATCCTCCTTTTCTCACTCCTGCTGCCTCATGGGGTGCTCAAAGCCATCCTGGCCACAGGGAACAGATCCTGCCTGTCTTGTCACCTCCATTTGCTCTCCTGGGTCCCACGGGGATGGCTGGTGGAGCTGCAGGGTTGGGATTATCCCCCGAGGAGCCTAGGCAGGGCAGGGGGCAGAGATTGTGGCCATTATCACTGCAATAACCAACCTTTCTCCTGGAAAAAGGGATCAACTCTGGTTTCTCTGCTCTGTTGAGGGTCACGCCTGGTTTTACAGCCGGGCAAAGGAGAAGAAAGAAGTAATTCTGTTTACTTAGGGAGTAATTAATATCCCAGCTCCTGGCATGAAGAGAGGCAGCAGCAAACCTCCCCCACAGCACACAGAGAGCAAGGCTGAGCAGCCCTTTATTATTTCATTATCAGCTGGGCAGGATTAGGAGGGTGGGTCAGGGAACAGCACCAGCTTTGAGCAGGTTGAGCTGCTTTGAAAAGGCTTATCCAGGCTCAGTCTCACTTGCTGGCTGCAAGGCAGTTATTTGCTGAGCAGAGGGGTTTGAGTAAGGTTGGGGGACATGGATGGGCAGGGGGTTGTGCATTTTTAATAGCAAAAATATGGTAAAGCCCAGCAGGGAAAACCCATGAGGTTCCTTTACCAGGAACCAACTTTGTATGTAGAATTTCAACAATCAGGGAGGGCAGTTTCTCAGCTCTGCCAAGTTCTGTGTTGCTCTCCAGACAAAACCAGGGCCTGGGTGCTGCCCTGTGCATGCCAAAGTGCTCTGGGGTGGCTTTGTGTGCAGGGCCAGCATGGCAACCTGGGCAGGACAGCCATTGCAGAGGGCTTCCTGCAGCGCTGGACTAGGTTTTGCCCTTTCTCCTACAGCATATTTCTCCCTGGAGCCAGGGTGGGGTGGCCAGAAGGCGCCAGCCCAGCAAGGAAAGAGGAGCTGTGGGAACTATGGCAGCAAATCTCTCTTCTTCTTACCCAGGCCAGAAGTGGGGAGCTGTGGGGGGACACGGTGTGCCCCCTAAGTAGTACTGCCCACAGGCCCCGAGCGTGGCAGTGGGGATGGCCCCAGATGCAGCCTCGCAGCCCAGGCCAGGTGGTTCCCATTGCAGCCGCTGACTCACCTCCCAAAAATGCCTGCGCTCACATCATGGCAGGAAACTGCTACCAGGAAGTGGTGAAAACCCTGCAACGGGTTTGAAATTTGGCTTCCCCCAGCAAAGGGGGAGATCAAACGGCAGCACTCTGGCCACAACCCCTCTGACGCCAAGACTAGTCATCGGGGTGACTTTTCAGCCAAGTGAGCGATGCCTGTGGTTACTCCAGACTCAGCAGCTTTTTGTGGGGTGTTTGAGTGTTTCCCTCGAAAAGGCCTGACCTCAGAAATATTTTTGAGTATATCATCAGCAGGGAGGAATGAGCTCTGCTTCCCAGAGAGCCCTGTGGTCCTGTTCTGTCCTGGCAGCTGCCAAGTGCTCAGCAGAGGGCTGGGGCTGGGCAGCAGTCCCCAGGGGGTTGTGGAGCCTGGCTGTGATTTAAGAGCTGCCATAACCCCCAGCTCCTTGGAGGCTGAGATACCTCCTGGGTGAAGCCCTGGCCCCCTGTGAAGCTGGGATTGTGGGTGATACCCGCTGCCCATGGGGATGGAGGTAGAGGCTGGGGGTGCAGCTCCTTGCCAGAGTTCTGCAGCAAGTCTGTGGCAGACCCAAAACCTGCGTCCCAGCTCATGTATCTCAGGGGGGCTGTGATCCAAGTCATTTTTCTCCAGGAGATACCTCTGTTAACTTCTTTCCTCCTGCTCTGTGCTGGTCCCCTGGGTTGGCACCACACATCTCCCCAGGGAGTTGTAGCGTGACCATTCCAGAGCTGGGGGCTGCGAAGGGCCGACCCGCAGTCCCTGGGTCGGGTCTGCCCCGAAACGGCTCCGGGTCTGGAAAGTTCCCACTGCTGCAGTCGCTGCCTGTCCCCCTGCCAAACCCTGCAGCCCTGCCAGCCCCGATGCAGCTATTTCTGGCTCCACCTTGAGACATGTACCTTCAGCAGCGGGAACGATGCTGAAAGAGATGGATCCGGGATGAGCGCCTGCTCCCTCCCGTTCCCGTTCCCATCCCCATCCCCGTGGAGGCGGCAGGCAGCGGGAGCCTGCGACCGAAACACTGCGGCTCTCCCTGCAGCACAGCCACGGCCCCTGCGCGCCTCCGCCGGGGCTGCCTCCCGCTGCTGCTGCCTCCCGCTGCTGCTGCCGCTGTGTAGGCAGCGAGAACCCGCAGTCCGGGCCTGCCCTGGCACGGAGAGCCTCCGCTCCGCACCGAAGGGGTTACGGCAGGGCTGGGAAGCCCTCAGCCTCCCCGCTTTCTTCCACCCCCCCCCCCGGACAAGCTCCCTGCGGGGACCAGCTCCTCCAGCAGCTGGGGGCAGGAGCAGGAAGAACCTGAGGCAGGGAGGAGCTGAGGGGGTGTTCAATTGCCGTATTTAACCCTTGGCTTCTTGCACAACTCAATACGAACCTTGTCTGCTGCCCTGCCTCAGTTTCCCCAAACACAGAGCATCCATCACCTTCTCCAGCAAGACTGGGACACAGCGTTTTGAAGATACCTCTCCCCCAAAAGACATCATCTGTGGGGTCTGGGATACTCCCCAGGCCCCCCCACGACTGCAGTTTGAAGAGTGTTTGCTCTTGAAGGGAGACCAGTCGTGGCCTCCGTTCTCACGGCTGGGTTGGACGCCCCACACTGTGGGCGAGCCCCCTGTGCAATGAGAAGGGAGGTGGGGGATTCACGACCGGCTGTCCCCCCACCTCCGTGCTGCATCCCCATGCCGCCTCGCCGTGCTCCCCTCCCACGTGCACAAGTGGGAGTGGAGCCAAGCAGGACAAACTTGATACTTGTCAATGGCGTGGGAGCCCCGGATGCCAAGAGCCCTTCAGGCTGCTGGTCAGGTCAAGAGAGCTCATTAAGGCTCTCATAATTAAGATAGCCCCAAAAGGACTGTTTATCAGCACTGAGCGGTGACGGATGTGATCCCGCTTCCGCATTAGACATTGTGTCTGGAGGCAAACAAATGCGAGCCCATGCAGGACTGGGTTGAATCAGCCTGTGCCTGCAGAGAGCAAAGGGACCCATGCAGGGATGGTGGTGAGCACTGGGTTGGCCATGGCATGAAGCAGGCATCTGCCAAGGGTGGCACGGCATCGGGGCAGGCTCATGTGAAGTCTCCATAGACCAGCGCTAAAACGGAAAATCTCTGCCTGGGTGGGATGTGCTGTCACAGAGGCTGAAATTATGCCAGTGCCATTCCCCAGCTGAGAATAACCCGTCTGCAGCCCCCTTGCCTCCCTGCCCCAGGCATCCCACCCATGGGCATCCCTGCACTAACCCTTCCCGTGACCCACTGCTGCGGCATCACCAGCTTCGACAGCTCGCCATGCAGCCACTCTCAGCCCCTTTCCCACAGCACGGCTGTGGCCAGCAGAGCCCAGCCGGGCATTCAGCTCCTCTTTAAAGCCCAGGTGGACAGGGCAAGGGGGATCCCTGGGCGACAGGCGGATGTAGTGCGGTGAGGCCAGAGCCCAAAGCAGCCCCATCTCCCCGTGGCACCTGCTGGGAGCAGCTCGGGAGCAGCATGACAGCCACTCTCACACCCTCCCACCACGTCTCGTGCCTTCCTGAGCGGAAATCAGGAGTGAGTTAGTCACCGAGAAGGGTGAGGGGCAGGTCAGGACGCTGCACTCCTCAGCATTCAGCTATTTCCTCCCATGACATCTTGCTGAGGACCTCGCGGCTGTTTACAAACACCGGACCATGACATTGGCATCGTCCGCAGAAATGGCAGTGCCCAAATCTTCCCCGGACTCAGCTGCAGGTGCTGCGGTTCCCCAGCCAAACACATCAGCCAGCAAACGGCCAGGAGCAGGTTCTGTCCCACCTTCCCCTCCAAGCAGCTCTCGAACCCACAGTGCGCAGGGAAGGCTTTTTGGAAAGTGCCATGGTCCAGCTCATGGCACCTTGGCTTTTGTTCTGGTCATTCTGGGAAAGTAAGATGACTTGACTGCGTTAACCAGCTGCTCATCTCATGCTCTTCCTGCAATATTTTGGCCTGTTCCATTGGGTTTAAGTGGGGACAGAGGGCTGAGGGCTTAGCTGTAATTAAACCGCTCTAAGTGTGAAGAGCGATGCCTCCCCGAGGTGCAAGCTCAAGTCGACGGGGTCTCAGGCTGCTGCCAGCCCAGCAGCACCTGGCATGTGAAACTCACAGGAGCATCGCCACAAAGGGTGGTCTGAGGGATGAGAAAGGGGTGAGGAAGGGGAGAGGAAGGCCCGAGGGAGCCAGAGGGAGGGTCTAGGGCACCTCTCTTCCTGTCTTACCGTTCTAAGGTGCTCATCTGAGTGCTCATCGTGCACTTCCCTGAGCAGAAGATCGGATCTGCTTTGGTTAGAGCCTCGGGAGAGCGGAGGGCTGGCTGGAGGATGCGGAGCAGAGCGAATCCATGGGGAGTAAGTCGGCAAAAAAAAAAAATCATCCTTGGTCTGGGACAAGCCCCCTGGAGCCCAGCAGCCCCTTGGGAGGGTGAGGTCAGTGCTGCCGCCATCCAGAGCTGCTGTCAGTGCTTTTTTTGTCAGACGCTGTGGGCATGGAGCAGCTCCCAGTCGTGCTGGCACCCTCCAGGCAGGTCCCTTGGGCTCTGTCCCCAGTGCTCTGTGCCCCGAGGTGGGGTTCCCAGCACAGCCCACCTCCCTCTATAGGGCTCCATGCCCACGGAACCCTCCAGCCCTCACCGATACCTGATGGTGAGCCACTGGTGACAGGCAAGACATTGTTCCCCTCCATCCTCCCTCCTGGATGCGTCCCCCGTTGTTCTCCTTGGCCCTCACCGTGCCTTGATTTCTTCAGGCGCCTTTTCAGCTCCTCTCGCCCCGTCTCAGCTGGAGAAATGCAGAGTCGCTGTGAAAGGCTGTTCAGCCCAGCTCGAATGACCGGAGCATCTGGTCTGTGGCTCGCTGGACACAATGCCCACGAGTCGAGGCTGCCCGGTGCTTGGCCGCTGCTCTCCCGGTGTCAGTGGGGTGGGTGCCGTGCCAGACCCGGGACCACCCGTGCCGGACCCCCACCCTGGCAGGGCAGAGTCACCCCACGCTGTGGCTTTGCCCTCGCCGTGTCCGCAGAGCCTCGCTCCGCCCGGGCACTCCCAGTGCTCCCCCCCTTCGTCTTCCCGCTGCCCGCCCAGGCGGCGCTTGGGGGAAACTGAGGCAGGCGGCGGGGAGGGGGGGCTCGGGGCAGCCCGAGGCCGGGGGTGGGTGGGGGGTGGGTTAAGTTTTTATGAATGGGGCGGCCCCAGCTGCCATTGCCGGGCGGCGCGGCGGGTGTCAGCAGCGAGCAGCGGCGGGCGGCGCTCCCCGGTGCGTCCCGCTCCCGTTCAGCCGCCGATGGCTGCCGGCCGCCGCGCTCCCCCGGAGCCCGGGGGGGCCCCGGTGCTACTTCAAGGTACCTTCGGTGCGGGACCGACTCCCGGCGCTACCCTTTGCTCTCTGGTTTTAACGGCCCGGGAGCTGCAGGTGAGGCGTCCCGGCAGCTCCTCCGGGGGCTCGGCCGGTCCCGACGCCGCTCTCCGCCTGGCCGACTGCGTGGGCTCCGCCGCCTTCCCCGCCGCTTTCCCCGCCGCCTGCTTCTCCCTCGTCTGTTACCCGCTCCGCGGGCCGCGCTGGGGCTCGCCCGCCCGGCAGCGCCTGGAGCGGACCTTCCGCGTCTGCCTCGACCCCGACGCCGAGGGCAACCTGCGCATCGCCCAGGCCTGGAGCCGCCGGATCCGGGAGCTCGCCGTGCCAGCCGTGCCCACGCACGACGGTGGGTACCGAGCGACCGCCCCACGCGAGACCCGAGCGGGAAGCGGGGGGGGAAACGGGACACCCATCCCCGCTCTGCCGCAGGTCCTGACGGAGCGAGCCGGGGACCGAGGAGGGGGCGGAGGTGCCAGGACCGGGGCCAGCAGCTGGGCGTGAGCTGCGGTTTGTGGGGTACGGAGCGTGGGGCTGGGGTCCCGCCCGCTCTCCATCGCCTGTGCCCACGCGGGACGGCCGGCCCCGGGGCCGCGGCTGGGAGCGGGGAGCGCTGCGCGGGGGTCGGGTCTCGAAGGGACAGGTGCGGGTCGGGCGATCCACATCCTCTCAGGGTCACCTGGATCCCCGGCCCGAGCAGTGGGGGGACGGGGACATCCCTGTGCACGGCCCCGGGGGTGGCTTGTCCCCGCTTTCGCCCTGAAATCGAAGGGGCAGCAGGGATGTCGTGGCACCACGGGGGCCCTTTGCGCGCCACCCCCCCATCGTTTCGATTCAGTAACTCGCAAAGCTCCAAAGGGCAGCATTAACCAAGGGAAAAAAAAAAA
>JANVCC010000042.1:35627-147818 GCA_025345505.1 Todiramphus chloris collaris
CAGGCAGGACGGGAGCCAGGCACCGTTCCCGGCAGGTCCCAGCCATCACTTGGGAGCAGGCGAATCCCCCCGGGACACCCCTCCCCCGGGGTCCCGCGGCAGCTCGGAGGGGTCGGGTGTCAGTTCCCTTTCACCCCCAGGAGCTGCCACCAGCTGGAAGGGGAGCGGCTGGCTCGGGGGCCGCATCCGCCAGCTCTGACAGCCGGGGCAGGGCAGGCTGGCATATATTTGAACATCAGAGCTGAGATTCAATTATATGCACTACTTCATTTATTTAGCTGTCCAGTCACACTGATCAGACTTGGAAATTAAGAGGCATGCGGTTAGAGAGATCCTGTCAAATCACATTTAGCCCAGCTCTCCCTGCTTGGATTTTAAAATACAGCTTTTTTACATGACCTGAAGCTACAAAACAACTTTCTGCTACTCTTCTGAAAGAATAAAAAAAAACAAACAACAAGAAACCAAAACCGACAGTGGAAAGGGGTGAGGGTGAAACCATCTCCTCAGCTCTATTTCCAGCCTGAACTCTGCAGCTGTACGTCTCTAGGCGTTTCAGAACCCTCGCCCTTTTAGTAGGAGGTGTAAGGGTGCTGGGGCAGGAACAGCTCGTTGCAGGGCCAGGGCCTCTGGGGAGCCTCAGGAAGGAGGACGGGAGAAAGCGGTGAAGGATTTTGCAGTTATTTTTCTAGCTGAGGGCCAGCAGGATTTGCAAACCTCCTCCTCCAGTTTGGGACAGAGCTAAAAATGCCTCTCACCACACCCTGGGCTCACAAGCACGCTCACGTGCCAGCATCGCAGTGTGTGTGGGACAGATAAGGCCATGCTGGGGAAGCTGCGTGTGAGTCCGTGCAGAGCAATCCTGTCACACCTTCCCTGCAGGGAGGGGACCTGGGAAGCCACCAGTGATCCTGGTCTGGTGTCATCTCAGCTCCAGCATCCCCTGGGATAAAAGCCCTATGGAGAGCTACATCAGGGAGGAAGCTTTCCCCTCCTTATTTCATCCCAAGGGGGAAAAAAATGTCCCTTGGCAGTGAGTAACCCTACATCTAGGGTTGCCCTGCAGCTGGCTGGGATGGACCCATGGCTTTATGTCCTGGGGGAAAATCCCAGTCCCCAGCCATGGCAGGAGGCTGCCGTCAAGCTGCTGGCAACAGCCACGGCATCGTGGCATGCTGGCCGCACTGCAAGCCCCCATTTTGGGGGACTCCCTTGCTGTGCTCATCCCCTTGCTGTGTGGAGATGACACTGCAGAGAGGGGATACGGCTGGCATGCCCCGGTCTGTCCCAGCCTCACACCAGTGAGCTCACCAGCCCTACGCCCCTGCCAGCCTGGCACACTTGTTCCTTATGCCCAGAGAGTTTCTAGAAGGATGCGAGGACACAACAGAGCAGCTGAGTCTGCGGACAGCGGGGCTGGGGCACTGTGATCCCTGCCTGAGCACGGCCGGGACATGATGGGGCATGGGTGGAAGGGGAAGAGCACAGAGTTTGGGCACTGGCAGCATCTGGAGCCCCTTCCTCCTGCTGAGTCAGTGTCTGCTCTGCTCGGCGGTTGAGGTTGGAAGCAACCACGCTGTTCTGGGAAGTGGCTGAGCCCGGCTGAGATGCCAGGGGCTGGCCGGTGTTGCGCAAGGGAAAGGGATGCAGCTGAAATCTGTCCCTTCTGCCTGAGCATCCTGGCTGCTGGCTCTGAACTAGCACCCTCTGCTCCTGCCATGGGAGTCCGGGCTGAGCCCTGGGCTGTTGGTGTGACCCGTCCTGCATGGAGATTGTATCCCCATCCCTATTCACACTCTGGTACCTGCAGTGTGTCCCGGGTGAGACTCACGACATCCCTCGATGTCCTGATCAGGGTTTGCCTTTCTCCCTCCAGCCAAGGAGTGGGGTCCTCAGGGTCCCAGCTGTGCCCCCCTGTCCATGGAGGCCACGGGCTGAACACCGATGGGTCCAGTCAGGAGTTTCAGGCAAGACCTGTCTGCAGCTCTGTGTGCACGTCAGAAACGATGTGGCTGGTTAGAAACACTGTGGATTTAAAAGCTGCATTTATGTTCTTGAAGTACTTTGTGCTCTTACTCTGCATCCTCTGGCGCTGGGGATGGGAAAACGAGAGAGAAAATCCCCCCATCACTCTGGCAGCTGGGACTTGAGCATAAGCCCCTGTCCTGTGGGCTCGGCTGTGTTTGTCAATAGGGGCTTTTAGTGCTGGTGGTGACAGGGGAAGGATCAGGAGGAGGGGGAGCAGGGCCAGCCCAGTCCAGCTCCAGGGTTGCTACCCGTTAGCCCTGACCCAAGCTGGGGCGGCCTCTGCTTATGGTGTTTCACCACTGTCCCCAAGGGCAGCTGGTTCCTTGCATCTGGCGCCCACTGATAAGGGGCCAGGGAGTGGGGAGGAGCAGCTGATGGCTTTCCCTGGCCCTGGGTGGCAGCGGGGAAAGCCAACCCAGATCCAGAGCGAGGACCAGGCTGATGGAACTCTCGTGGGTGGACCTTTGCTGTGGAGTTGGTGGCAGGTCCCAAGTAGCTGGTGTGGGCACAAGAAAGTGGCCCTGAGGGTGACAACCTCACCAGGTCATTCCCAGGGGCAGAAAATCAGCCTGATGGTGATGGAACCAGCAGAGCTCTGTGTGCTCTCCCAAGTGGGGCTGGGCAGGAGATGGGATGCTCCAGGCACAACTTCTCATGGGGCAGCTCATGGAAGTCTGCCAACCAGTGAGGAAGCCCCAGCATGGCCAATGTGATGCCAGGCGTCACCCCGGGGAGGTGGCACATGTGGGGACATCTTTCACCCCTGGCTCCCATCTCCTCACCTCCATCTCCAATTTTAGAAGTAAAAATGCTGCCTTTGTGTTCGAACGGCTCAAACCAAAGCATGCAGACAAGGCAGGGGCAGGCAGACAGCCCCAGCCCCTGTCCTGGGTTAGAGGGGGGTTCCCAGTCTGGGCCAGTGCTGGGAAATGTCTGCTTTGGTGACTCATCTCCTGATGGAGCAGCTCTTTCTGCTGAGTCAGCATGCACAGCCCCTGCAATGTCCCACAGAGCTCCTAGGCCTGGGTGGGGTCTGCAGTGTCATCTCCACATATGTTACCTGTCCTGGGGGCCAGAGCACAGCTTCAGGGGCCTGGTGGGGACACCCCCCCACTCCTTCAAAAGCAACTTCATCTTTCATGGCTGGGGCTTTCCAGAGGTGCTGCAAGAGCTCAAGGCTCACTGTCCTCCTCACCTCGGGGCTCGGGGTGCTCAAGCAGCACCCAGGGGGTCCTACCCTTGAGCACGCTGCTGCCAGATCCCACGGGTGCCGTTGCATTGCTCCTCGCCCCTGCACCTCTCTCACCAGGCAGCTGCAGCTCAGGCTCACCCTGTCCCCTGGGAGGGGACCACTGGGCTGGGGGAGGGGACTGGAAGCAGGGAGGAGGGCAGAGGGATGGGAACCCCTGCCAGGCTTGTAATTACAGCCCGACCGGGGCCCTCGTGTGTGAAACCGGAGCCCCGTGGGGAGCAGAGGAAGCAGAAGCATCCGTCTGCCGGCACAGGTGTCTGTCCTGGCCCAACTCCATCTGGGGTGGATGTGGGGAACTGGCAACTTGAGTGCCCTGACCCTCGTCCCTCTCGTGCTTAGCTCCCCGTGCACCGAGCCACAGGGTTCAGCAGGGAAACCCCACGGTGTTTGGGGCCGGGTGTCCCTGGGGAGGTTGGGTTTCAAACTTCCCATTCTTCTTCTACCTTTCTTTCCTTGGCACGTCCAAAAGCGCTGCCGGCAGCATCCTGTGGCCCTGGGATGCACAGGGTCAGCTTGGGGATGCACAAGGTTGTCTCTGGGATGTGCAGGGTTGGCTCTGGGATGCACAAGGTCGGCCCTGGGATGTGCAGGGATGCTCGGTGCTGCAGAGCCCTGGCTCTGCTGCAGCATCACTGGGTTGCTGTGGGGTCCCAGCCCGGGTGTAGAACATCTCTGCTGGTTGCAGGAGAGCTCACAGAGTCCCCGCAGGACCCCATGTCCCTGTCTCTGCCACCTCCCCTGCCTTCCCAGCAGGGACTCTCCACACCTGCTCCTCTCCCATCCCCTGGGTTAGGGATGCAGCCCAGGGAGCTCATGGGAATCGGGGGCAGCTGCCCTTCCTGTGGGGCTGTGGCAAAGCCCTACCCGAGCAGCACCATGGCCCCACCACCCTGAGCCCCCCTCTCCCTCACCCAGGTGACAGCTATGGGGTGCTGCCCCGGCCCTGCCGCGCGCTCGTGCTGCTGAACCCGCAGAGCGGTGCCGGCCGCGCGGTCGAGGACTTCCAGGCAGTGGTGCAGCCCATGCTGGCTGAGGCCGACATTGCCACCACCGTCTTCATCACCGGTGAGTTCGCAAGCTGTTTCCTCACCCCCTCCTCCTCCATTCCTGGGATCCTACCTGGGTGCTGCCGCTCTGGGATGGGCTCCTCCAAGGGCCTTATACCTCCAACGCCACCATGGCTCTGTCAGGGCTCATTTGGACGTGATGGGTGGGATGTCACAGGCAGTGGTGGCAAAGGATGTGAAGGGACATGGCTGTACTCAGTAGAATTGGAGTTGTTTATGTTGGAAAGAACCTTCGAGATCATCAAGTTCAACCATTAACCCAGCACTGCCAGGGCACCAATAAACCATGTCCCTCAGCACCACATCTACACAGCTTTGAAACCCCTCCAGGGATGGGGACTCCACCCCTGCACTGGGCAGCCTGTTCCAGTGCCTCATAACCCTTTCAGTAAAGATATTTTCCCTAATATCCAACCTAAGCCTCCCCTGGCACAGCTTAAGGCTTGTCCTATCAAGATCCCTTGTCCAACATGTGTGACTGCCTCACCTCCTGCACCCTTGGCTGGGACCCTTGTAGGGACAGTGTGGCTGGCATCACTGTCTGGGAGGTGGCAGCAGGATAGAGGGTGATGCTCAACTCTCTCTGCTTTCCCCCAAAGAAAGACCACAGCATGCCCACGAGAAGGTGCGGGATGAGGACCTGTCGCAGTGGGACACATTGGTGGTCATGGCTGGGGATGGGCTGCTGTACGAGGTGAGTGGCACTGTTGGGCATCCCCCTGGCCTGAATGGGCAGAGTGACAGGAGAAGAGGATGCCTGGGGCAGGAGCTGAGCTTTGAGACAGGAAGACAGGAAGGGAATGATGGAGGAGAGAGGGCACCTAGCTCAGAGCAAAGCAGGGCAGCTGTGGCCTCAGTCCTGACCTGGCCAGAGGCACCACAGGCTCTTCTCCCCCTGTGCTGGGCAGCAGCCTCCAGGTTCCTTGCCTGGCCCCAGGTGCCACCAGCTCCCTCCATCCCTGCAGGTGGTGAATGGGCTCATGGAGCGGCCGGACTGGGAGGACGTCATGAAGAAGCCGCTGTGCATCCTGCCGGGGGGCTCTGGGAATGCCCTGGCTGCTTCCATCAACCACTACGCAGGGTGAGCCCCAGCTCTGTGGGGGTACCCATTGCTGGCACCACACCAGGTGGCACATGGGGCTGTGCTGGCACTGAGGAGGGGGGATGAGGGAAGCAAATGGCTGTGCATGGCTCCATCTCAGGGGCAGGGTGCTGGGATGCCCATAGGTCCCCACCTCCCTGCAGACTGGTGCTGCCCAGCCCCAGCTGGTCCCTGTGAGCATCAGCTTGTGTTCCTGCATCCCCAGCTCCCCCCACAGCCTTTCTTCTCTCCAGGCTCTGGGTCTGGCACTCCAAAGGAGCCACCCTAGGGCACAGACAATCCCACTGCAGGGCAGAGGGACTGGGATTGCCCTGGCCCAGCAGCCCCAGCTCAGTTCCCTCTTTTGGGAGCTGGTTTATCCTTCCACCCCCAGCAAACTCCCTCCCAGAAGCTGTCCCTGAGGGACCCTGTCACCCAGCTGGGATATGTCCCAGCCATGATACAGAGGTGAGGGTTGAACGTGGGTTCTGGCACAGGAAGAGAGGCCCTGAACTGAGGCCAGCACAAACTCACCCTTCTCTATCCCTCGCAGCAATGATCACGTCGCCAAGAAGAAGCTGCTGATGAACTGCACCTTCATCCTGTGCAAGGGGCTGCACACGCAGATGGACCTGGTGTCGCTGAACACGGCCTCGGGCAAGCGCCTCTTCTCCTTCCTCGGCTTCGGCTGGGGCTTCATCTCGGATGTGGACATTGACAGCGAGAAGTACCGTCGGCTGGGCAATGCCCGCTTCACCCTGGGCACCCTCCAGTGCCTGGCCAAGCTGCGGGTGTACCAGGGCCGCCTCTCCTACCTGCCCGCTCTCCCCGAGCCGGGCACTTCCCCGGTGCCCAGGGACCCCCCCGCGCCCGTCACCAATGGCCAGGCTGGTGGCTCCGTGCCACCGGCAGGGATGGAAGCGCCCGGGGCTCTGCCCAGCGACTCGCTGCTGGTGCCGCTGAGCCAGCCGGTGCCAGCACACTGGACGGTGGTCCCTGAGGAGGAGTTTGTCACTGTCTATGCCATCTACCAGTCCCACCTGGGCACCAACCTGCTGATGGCACCGGCGGCCCAGCTGCACGACGGCTGCATCCACCTCTTCTACCTGAAGGCTGGCATCAGCCGCATGGCTCTGTTAAAGCTCTTCCTGGCCATGGCCAGGGGGACCCACCTGGACTTGCACTGTCCCCACCTGCGCTACGTCCCTGTCCGGGCTTTCCGCCTGGAGCCACGGGCAGCCACTGGCATCATGACAGTGGATGGCGAGGCGCTGGCCTGTGAGCCCGTGCAGGGCCAGATCCACAGCCGCCTCTGCCGCGTCCTCAGCGGCTCCTGAGCGGCCGAGTTCACCCCCCTTGCAGTGCTGAGCTGCCGGCACAGCCCAGCACAAGGGTGGCAGAGCCTTCCTCCCACTCAGGAACACCTTCCTCCTCCTCCTCTAGCAATAGCTCTTGGGGGCTGCAGGTGCTTGTCCCCTCACTCACCCCCATGCTTAGCTTTACCCCTCCGGGACAGCCACCAGTGCTGTCCCAAAACAGAGCCACAAAGCCCATCAGGTACTCGGTGCCAGTGAGATGCCAGTGTGTTTTGTTCCGGTACGAGGTCCCGGACCCGGGCGGCTGCGCCGGCACAGCCCCGTCCCCTCCCCGGCTCGGACGCACATGGTGGCATCACTTGTGTCCTTGTCATGGAGCCAGTGCCACCCCCCAGGGATGGTCAGGACCAATATATCTACTACAAGAAATCGACTTTTTTTAAGGATGTTTCTACCCAAAGCTTCCTGTAGAAGCAGAGTTTATTCTTGTGAGAAATGCAATAAATATCTAGCATTTGCAAAAAAAAAAAAGAAAATCCCCACTGGGTTTTAACTCAGGAGCTCACAGCTGCAGCCAGGGGTTGGGCTGTGGTGCTGTCACCCCGGGCTGGGCTCCCATGCAGCCCGGCCACACGGCTGTCAGGACAGGTTTAGCTCAGCACCGAGGCCCTTCGCTCCCCAGCATCCTGCCCACGCTACCAGGCTGCCAGCACCAAGCAATGGCCCCAGGAGATGCTCCCAGAGGCAGTGCCTTGGAGGCGGGACACGGGGCATTGAGTTTTGGGGTGCATCTCGGCTCAGCATCACACTGGAGCTGATTGAATGCAGGGAGCTCAGCCTGGCAGCGATGCTTTGGGACATCCTGGGAAAGGTTCAGCCCCTGTGAGGGCAGGAAGGGGCCATGGAAGAAGTTCAAGGATGGGGCTGTTGGAGCCGAGGGGTTTGGCAGTCTATGGGGTGGGGAGGGGGACCGACGGGGAGCTCACACATCCCCTTTCCAGGGCAGCCTGGGGCCAGCTGGAGCCCTGCAACAGGTCCCTGCCCAAGGGCTTGCCTGGGGGGTGATTACTCAGCCTGTTTGGTATAAAATTGCGGTAATTAAACCTCATTTACAGTGCTCAAGTACAAGATGAGTAAACAGTGGTGACTGTTTGCATTTATTCATCTGCAAACTATGCAATTAGGATTGCAGAACCGGGAAAGAAGAGCACGATTGTTCCCCTGCTCCCCACAGCCCCGCTCGCTCCCATTCCAGAGCCCGGGAGGCAGGCAGCAGCTGGGAACCACCTCCCAAACCCCCAAAATAAAGTTAATTCCCCTGTGGCACTGGGCCAGGTGTAAAAACAGGCTCAGCGATGCTTCGCTGAACTCTCTAACCATGGAACAGCTGAGGAGGCTGCAGGGAGAGCCCAGGGCAGGGGATGCGCTAGGAGCTCCTGGCTGCCTCCATGGAGTGACACAGTTCATCAGCACCCAAAAGGCTCACCAGAGTGTCCTCCCAGCCTCGCCCAGGGAAGGCTGCATTGCACAGCAGCATGTTGTTCAGGATCTCCCTCGCCCTCCCTTTCCCAGGTTGTGCTGCACAAATCTCTTCCTGGACCCAGCCGCTTCCAAAATCTGCCAGCCAGGAGCCGGGGGCCCTTTCTGCGGAGCCCCCGACAGCTCCTCCCACACAGCCCCAGGCTCCCACGCTCTCCAGAGGCAGACCCCAGAAAAGCTGCAAGCATCAAAGCACTGAGACTCTGCACTGGCCCACTGAGAGCCTCTGCTTGCTGGAAGGGTAGGGCCAGGGAGGGCATCAACAAGGGTTAAACATCCCACCAGCACCCAGGAGGTGCAGGAGGCCCTTGGCCCCAGCAGCTCAGATGTGGCTGCGCACACATCCTGTCCTACACCTACCTGGGAGCTGAGGTAAGGGGCTGGGAAAGCAGTGCCAGGGCAGAGCTGCGAGGGTGGGGGGCTTGCAAAGGGTTGTTGTAGAATCATTTTGCTTGGAAGAGACCTTTAAGATCATTGAGTCCAACCCTTAACTAAGCACTGCCAGGGCACCAGTAAACCACGTCTCAGCACCACATCTACCCTGCTCTGAAACCCTTCTTGGATGGAGACTCCACCACTGCCCCGGGCAGCCTGGGCCAGGCCTTGTTAACAAACCTTTCTCGGAAGAAATTGTTCCTCAGGTGCAACCTAAACCTTGCCTCATTCAACTTGAGGCCATTTCCTCCTGTCCTGTGGCTTGCTACTTGCGAAAAGAGACCAAGCCCACCTGGCTCCAGGCTCCTGTCAGGGAGTTGTCAAGAGCCTGAGCCTCCTTTTCTCCAGGCTGAACAGCCCCAGGTCCCTCAGCTGCTCCTCACCAGACTTGTGTTCTAGACCCTGTCCCAGCTCTGTTGCCCTTCTCTGGACACACTCCAGGAGCCCAGTGTCCTTCTGGGAGTGAGGGCCCCAAAACCAAACCCAGGATTTGAGGTATGGCCTCACCAGTGCTTCTCCCCCTGTCCAACCCTATCTTACAGTTGAGCCCCAGACATTCTGGGGCACACGCTGGGCAACGGGGGTGCACCACATGCCAGCAAAGAGCATGGAAAGTAATAAAGAAAAAACCCCATCCTGACATATGCCCTGTGAATGAGGGCATGGGGAGCTGGTTTGTCCAGAGCCCCATGGCAGCCCCTCACTGTCAGACCTGCCTGGCTCCTTCTGGACTTGCTGCCATCTCCGCGCCATCGACTTCAGCCGGTTGGACCCTGTTCAGCTCGGACCCGGGGAGGAGGGGAAAAGAAAGAGACAAGAGTCAGAACTACTCACAGAGGCAAAATTTAATGGCAAGTCATCTTCCCTCCTTTATTACACCTTGGTTAGCCAAACAAACAAAACAAAAAAAAATTCTGCAGGTAAAAAAAGTTTTAATGGTCACACAGCACTTTATACATATATCGTAAGCAACCAAGCATCCACATCTGCACATGAACGACACACCTCTAAGCATGGCCTCAATAGTCAGGTTGGGTTTCTTTTTTTGTTTGTTTTTTACGTTTTTTCATTAAATACTGTACAGAATCAAGGCTACAAACTTCTTCCCCAACCCCAGCACTTAAAACAGTTACAGGCTGCTCTCATTTGTACATCACACAGTCGTGTAGCCAGTTTTAAGGCTCACAATATGCATCATGCTTTGGCTTTTTTTTTTTTGTGTGTGTTTTTATTTATTTAATTTTTTTAAAGGTTTTAACCTTTTAAATTTTGTTACCCTTAAATATTACATACATACACAAAAAATTACATAGCTGCAGTGTGCTCACCACCAACCTCATCACCCAGGAGCTTCACATTATCAAAAGCTTTAGAAAAATCTGTAAACCTCTGTGCACGCCTCGGTTCGGGACAGCCAGTTACAGAGAGCTTCGGGCGATGCCAGGGGAGCAGCATCCCCTTCCAGAGGGCCAATAAACACCTCCTCGGTAGGAAGTCCCAGGAACCCGCGCCAAAAGCTCTTGATTGCGACCAGAGGAAACAAAAAGACTTCTTGGGCAAAAGAGAGGACTATGAGAAGCTCCTCCCCGGGTGGGATGGGCAGCCTGACGAGCCTATGCTGACCATCTTCCCCATGAGATGAGAGCTGTGGAGAGCTAAGGGTGGGCAAAGCAGGGAGCCCCGGAGCTCCTCTGTCCCTCCATCCCCTCCCGGAGCCTGGCCCTAAAGGGCTTTCTCCCTCCCTCTGTGACTGGCAGGGCTAAGGACAGGCATGGCCCAGCAGAGGGGACAGGAGTCGGCCTCAGCAGCATCTGCAGATCACCAACCACTTGTGTGGTAAGAGGTTTGAATCATTCACAGAACAAGCCTCTCTGCCTGCCCTTTCCCTGCCCCAGAGCAGCCGCCTCACCCCTCTGCCCCAGTCAGCCCTTTCTCCTCAGGAGATGCCTCCGCTCCTCACTCCAAGGGATTCATTCATTTCCCACCAGCCGCAGCCAGAACGCGGCCCTGAGCTCCACGGGCAGTGGGGCTGACAGCATCTCTCTGCACCCCGGACAGTGGTCCACCATGTTGCCAGACTGGCTGTGGGCAAGGAGGGTGTCTGCTTGCAGCACAGAGCCAGATCCACCTGCAGACCAGAGCTTAGAGAGCTCTGCAGGCCCAGGGCTTTGTTCACAAGCCAAGCCCTGCATCCCCCAGAGCACCAGGAGCAGGACACGACTTCTAAAATCCCAGCAGCGGATGGTGACGCCAGAAGGGCTTTGGACAGCCAGCCCCTGGCTCTGGAGCATCACAGGGCAGCTGGAGATAGCAGCAGGCAGAGGGAGCCAGGTGGGGGGACCTGGGTGCAGACCCTGACATCTCCAGGAGCCAAAATCACCGTGTAGATCTGCTGAGCTTCACCCGCTGCTCTCTGTTCCACAATGAGGTGGCCAAATCCTGGCTCAGGTGGGGGGAAGGGACACAGCCATACTGAGCCAGAGCAAAGGAGAGTGTTGGCTCCATCCTTACTTCTGGCAGAGCTGACCGCTCAGCCTGGCTGCTCTGCGGGAAGCCTGGCACCACCAGCTCACTGTGCTGGCTCCAAGGACCAACGGGCTCTCCCTGACAGACAGTGCTCCACATGGATGCTAAGTGGGTGCTTCTCCAATGCCTAAACACTGGGCAAATCCTTCCCAGCTCCAGAAGGGAAAATTAAGTGCGTGCACACAGAAGAAGAGGCTTCAGGAAGGCATCCTGACCAGAAGATTCTGGCCAGTCACTGCTTCAAAGTGCTGATGGTGACCAGCTCAGACAGCTCTTGCTGCTGAAACAAGGGCCGATCTTAGCAGCCCTTCCCCAGAGCGCATGGCAGTGCTGAGGGAGCTTAGGGAGAGCATGTGCTGTGCCCACAGTGCTGCCAGCCAGCGGCCCTGGGCCACCATGGGAAACAGCTGGCAAGGGAAGGAACCGATAACAGCCCGCACCAGTGTGCTCCGGTCACTGGCTGAGTAACAGCACCGGAACGGTCACAACTGCTGCTGCTACAACAGGACCTCATCGTGACAACAGCTTCTGTCCCTTGAGCAACGCTGGCTCAGACAGCTCCGAAATGCCCACTTACAGCCACACGCCAGAGAAGCAGCAGCTGCAGAGGAGCTGCTAGATCAACAACACGCCCCGAGGTCACGCGCTGCCGCTTGCCCAGGCAAGGAGACCCAGGGGTAGGTACAGTGCTGTGTGACAGCCAGGGTGGCTGGGAACGAGACCTGGATATCTAAGTCATAAGGGCAGAACCCTGAATCCCATGTGTTTCTAGAAGACAGGCATGAGTGCTGGTGGGGAGAGGGAAGTTTGCCTTATTCTGGAGAAAAACAAGTGGGGATGGCTGGCTAGAACAGCTTCCAGAAGACCAACCAGAAGCGGATGGAAGCTCTGCAGCACTACCAGGGCAGCACAATTGCCAGCACAGAGCTCTGGTTCTGCCTATCAAGTCCTGATGGGAAGAACCTCATAGCTATCGGTGAACAACTAAGACTAGAGCAACTCCATATGGTGTAGACAACTCCAATGCAAACACAATCCAATGTCTAAGGACATAGAAGCCAGGGTAGACTTCATAAAATCCATGGTAACGCAGAGAAAAATGAAAACCCAGGAGGGTATCGCCCTTCACTTCCAGATGCTACAGCAATCACCTCTCCTGGCTTGAACCCCACCAGAGAAAGCTTCTGGGTGTAGTGCTGGGTGGGAAGAGTCCTTGTGTGGAAAGGTGCCCCAAGATGAAAGTGCAGAGGGAACGTGGCTGCAAGACTGCTTCTGTGCGGGTCTCAAATCTTACCATTGCAGGGTCAAACTTGCAAGAGGAGCACATACATGGGGCAGGAGGAAGGAAGAAGGGCTGGGGACAAAGAGTTATTCATGCTTAGACAACCTTTCCTCGGAGGAGCAATCAGGCCTACCACCTTCTTTGGAACAAACCAAGCTGAGGAAGAAAAGCTGTAAGGAGAAGCCAGTTTAATGGTAACGGTGTTTGCCAATTTCCTTTCTGCTGCTTTTCCCTTCTCCCCTGCACCTGCCTGTCCCTAACCTGACCGTTTATTTGTCCTCTGTCCACTCTGGGATGTTGGCCCCTGCTAAGGCAGCCCGGTACTGCTGCAAGACACCACGGATGCTTTTTATGAACCCCTTGGACAAAGGGAAGAGGGGGAACCCAATATCAGGGTAACCGCTCTTCTCCGGAAGGAAACTCCTGTAGCTCTTTCTCCTTTTCTTTGGTTTCACACTAGGCTGCATGGCAGAGTCCTGGGCAGCCTTCCCTTCGTCCGTTCGGTCTCTGGCCAGGTCTACCCCCCTGGCTTGGCCCGTGCTCTCCGAGTCTGAGTACTGTTGGAGATCACCGGCGTTGGGTGTCGAGGTTGTGAACTCCGACTCGTCCAGCTCCTCCCTCCCATCAAGCGCCGAGTCGGACAGTTCGGCAGCCGCCCCCTGCTCAGAGCTGCTGCCGTACTCCGCGTTGTCCCCCGGGCTCTCGGCCAGGGTGCCGCAGGCAGAGAGAAGGGAGGCGGAATCGGCCCCGTTGGCCTGTTCGTGGCTCCGCTCCACCAGCTCGTTCGTCTCCAGCCAGGACTCGATGCGGGACACCAGGCGCCAGCCGTTGCAGCGAAAATGCTCGCGGATCTCATGCTCAAAGACTTCCACCGGCCTCCGCAGCAGCTGCATCATGGACTGCACCACCCGGATCAGGGTCATCTCGTTGTAGCAGCGGCTGTTCTCATAACCCTCCTGGAGACCCCGGTCGCTGTCAAAGCCTGCCTCGTTGTAGTAGGGCTCGTTCACTAGGATCAGACCTGCCAAGAGAAGGGGAGACCAAGGGGTTACGGGAGGAACTTGACTGTGAATCGCTATCAAACAATGCTGGGCATTGCCCAGGTGGTTGAGATTCCAGGGTCACAGCAGCGCCTTGCCAAGGCATCCACCAGCTTCATCCGCAACCACACTGGCACAGGCTGCCTGTGGCAGCGCAGGGAAGGCAAGGTTTGACTTCGAGCAGGTAGCAGAGACAAGGTTGGAGAACCAGGAACCTGCAAGATGCAATGGACTGGTAGGGAAAGGGAAGCGCTCATGTGAATGGGTCTGTGACCTTCTGCTAGGGCAGCAGGGATCTTGGACACCACCAAGAGAGACATTCAAGATCCTCATATGGCAAGAAAAGTTTCCCACCAGTGCAATGCAGAGGTATGCAGCAGCAGAGGAGGTCAAAGGGGCAGAAGAGGAGAGGTTTCATAGCTCCTTTCCCTCCCCTCCTAGCAAAAAAATCCACAAACACACCCAAAGCTCCTCCCCCCTCCCAGTTTTTTCTTTTTCGCCTTTTAATCAGAACAAAGGTTGATCTTCAGTAACAAGCTTTGAGCTGGCCAGGTCCTGTCCTCTCCAGCTCAGCCCCATCAGACAGTGCAGTTCTGAGATGGAGAACACTGTGACAAGTCACCCACACTGAGCTTTCTCCTGCTTGCTTCTGGTTTAATGTAATCCTATGTATGTAGCAATGGCATCAGCATTGCCAGGCTGCTGGCAGCCTGCCACAAACTGCATTAGAGCTGCTGGAGGTGAGATCATGAGTCTCTCAAAGCCTGGGCAGCAGGAGGGGGAGAAGAGGTCTTTCACTATCACTGACTTGCTCCAGTAAACCACTTAGTGTGCTTCATTTCCTAAATCTGGATCCCCAGCCTTAGAAATGAGGAAAACCCTTTTTTTTGTGGTGTCATTCCCCCCCAGAAGGATAGAGGTGGACTGTGAGACTTCTGAGGAGAAGCTGCCTGCAGGCAGAAGTCCTTGCTCTGTGTCAGAGGTTTCTCAAGTCACATGCCTGGGCTCCCTGCACAGAAAGTTGGCCTTGAGGAAGAGATTTGATTTAGTCTGTCTGCCCTCAAAGTAGATAGGGCAGGGCAAAGCCTGATGGCAGGAAGCCCAGAGGCTGGTCTAGACACACCCCTGATTATTCTCTTTGGAAGGAGCACAAACACCATCATAGTGTTCAAAAACATGCCTGGTGTAGGATGGCTGGGTGACTCAGTGGGAAGAAAACAGTCCTGAGAAGGAAGCCCCGTTTAGCAACTTGAACTGACTTTGGTAACTGACTGAGGACAATGTGGTTCATCTTTGTCAGCTCTGAATACCAAGGAAAAGAGCTCTGTGCTTTGCTGCTGCAGTGAGAAGGGAAAGCATTGTGTCAGCGACCTGGGACACAGCCAAGAACCCGGACATGAGAAAAGCCTGCACCTGCTTTGACTGCTGAACTGGAGAGATAAGGACACCGCTTTGTCCAGCAAGGTGAGAACAAAAGGCAGCACTAACCCAGCTGGGGTGGCAGATCCCAATTGTGTGCCTCCCCTCCAAGCCTCCATCCCCTCCTCCCCCCGCCTTCCTATCCCACAGGCTCTGCAGGAGCATTTACCTTGGATGGAGATGAGTACTTGAAGGAGGCTGGATTTACTGGTCCACCTTTCTGTCCCCTGAAATGAACATACAAACATGTTAAAAGGCTGAAGCACCATCAGTTTGCTCTACTATAATTATCACATGAAGCGTGGTCCCCATTTCTCTCCATTCCTGTCACTAAGGTCCTGCAGCTCCCAGCAGGAATGCAGGACTGACTGGATAAGCACACGATGTGCTAGTTGTCCCATTTTACCAACCCACCTCTCCATTTTTTTTTTTGCCAGTACCACACCCCATCAGGCTAATTCTGCCTGCTGTAGCCTTACAAACCACACATCAGTTCCCTCTCCAGCTGCCCTATCGATCTACCTGTCCGAAACACAGCACTTCCCTGGAGCTGTTGGTTCCAAGTCTACAGCTGGACTTTGTGCCACGCTACATGATTGGGGAGACAGGGACCTAAATCACAGGAGAACACCCCATGCTGGTGTTGGCATCTCTGCTCTGTCCAACCATACACAACCATACAGCCTGGCTGGTCTGACCACAGCCTTCTCATCATGGAAGATCAGACAAGAGCCAAATACAGTCCCAGAAGCAGCCAAACTACATCCCTTACCTGATCCAGACATCTAAACCAGAGCCCAAACCCAAGCTACCCCCAGCTCAAGCACTGGCCAAGACCAGAAATCACCAGGACTCTTGGCTGGTAGGATGTGGCTTGTTCCCAAAGCAGCCCATCGGGAAGAAGCCTCACCTTGCCTATCCACGTCCCCAGGAGGCTGACACACACTTTGCCGTTGTCGTAGAGGTTGGGATTCAGTCTCCCACTGCACTGGGAGAGGTAGCGGAAGAGAGGCGGGACAGCAGGGTAGATGTTGGGGAGCTGGATATCGAAGAGGAAGAGGCCATCTTCATAGGGCGTGCGTGTGGGGCCTTTTATAAGTGCTGAGAAGAGATCCTGTGGAGAGGCAATATAAGCCAGGCACTGTGAAACATCCTCCTGCTTTGGCAGGGCTGTATTTACATAAGGAGGGAGAGGGGCTGTGATTACCTCAGCCCTCACTAGAGTCAGCTCAAGCAATGCATCTCAGGGTACCTGACCCCCAGAAGCTGCATTTCTACCACAGCCCGAGAGCCCCGGATCTGCAGCAGGGCTTCGAGGAGGGCCGGATTACCCCAGGCTGCTGACTGGTTACACCAGCCTGCCCACCTGCCTTCCCTGCTTGGGTTGGGCAGTCCAGTCAGCAATGCACCCAAACCAGGCTTCCTGCAATGAGGAGCTCCCCACTGTTTGCCCCCTGGCTCGGGGAACGCGAGCGCAGCTGGTCCCAGTCACTACAGCCACATCTCACGTGCTGTGCACATTCCTGAGGCTCTAATGCAAGGGATTAAGGCTAAGCAGGGAATTCCAAGCAAAGTAATCTGGATGCTGGGCCCAGTGCTAACACAGGCATTTGAGAGCAGGCACTTGCCATTCGATCCTCAAAGGTTTTCACCATGATGCCATCAGGCAGGGAAGTGGCCAGGAGAGCCATCTCCTTCCGCACAGTGCTAAAGAACTTCTTTGCTTCTGGGGGCTGGAACTCCATTTTCTTGAAGGCGTGGGTATCTGTGGGGCAAGGAGGAGATGGATTAAAGGCTGCCTTTGGAAACTCCCACGGGTTCCTTCTGGAGGCAAGTTCATCCATGCATTAAAGCTGTAACTTGGAAGAGGAGCGTTGACTTGCTGTGGTGCTGGGCCAGGAGGCAGCCTAGATCTGATTTGGCTTTTCCCCCCACACTGTGCAGCAGCCACAAACCCGCACGCCTCTCATTCTCACCATCCCACACAATACCATCCCTGTGTCCCACAGCTGAGCCACTTACACCACTGCACAAAGCAATGACCATTTCTCTGCAAAACCCAAGCATAGCTCCTCAACTTTATTTCTACACACTTCCGGTTCAGACCAGTTTGGCCACTTTTCCCCTCAGGCCTGGCCCAGCTGGCTGGCTCACCGAGCACCTTGGGCTCCGCTGTCACCAATGTTCCACACAACCAGATGCTCTCTTTTATTTTTGGCTGATTAACATTGGCACAAGTGAACAAGGACACTCCCCAACGAGGACACCCAGCACAGGAACACCAGCTGTTTGCTCCCGCTCTGCTTCTCAGCCAATCCATCCCTGAAAAAAAGCTGGAGCAAATCCTGTAGCTTTCAAGGAAGTTCCTGTGATGGAAAGTGACTGGTTTCCACAGCCCTCCAAAGATGGTTATCAATGTGGACAAAGGGGAAGCCTACTTCTCTGGCTTGAGGAGTTAGGGTAGTGCCTAGAGATACCATCTAAAAGCAAGGTTTAAGGCCCAGAATACTGACTGTACTACAGCAGTTGCCTTAATTTCTCCTCCCCAGCAAATGAGCTGTGAACAGGACTAGGAAGAGAGGAGACCTCATCCAAAAGGCCTAAGGCAAAGGTTTTGGAGAAAGAAACAGACAGGACAGCAATGAAGGGCAGCGTCCTACACTGGCCTGACCTGGCACACTCACCTGGAGCATACTCCAACACGGAGAAGACTTCTCCCTTGGCACTGGTAAAGGTGACTCCAGGCTTGCCTCCACTCTGCTGGCAGAGCACTGGTGTCTCACTGGGCCACTCTGATCTCACTGGTGTCTGTGCCTCTGCTTTTTCCTCTTTCTTCTCCGTCTCCACCATGGCTTCCATCTTTTCCTCCTCTGCAATAGCCACATTATCCAAGGTCTTCTTGAGATTTTCCTGCAGCTTTTTAATATCATCCAAGAACTTCTTCTCCCGAGTGGGTTTTTCCAGTTCCACAGTTGGAGAAGTGGGAGAACCAGTCAGCAGCTGCTCCACAGTCATATTTTTCAGGCTTTCCAAGATCTTGATGGCCTCCTTTAGCTCCCGGAAGCTCTTTGGGGCTCCATCCTTGCCAGCTTTCTCTGCAGCAAGATCTGCAACAGCCATAGCCACAGCTCCCTGGACTTGTTCCTCTACTTTTTTCACCTCCTCTGCTGCCGGCTCCTCAGGCTCTAACTCCTCAATTTTTGGGTGGTCGTCTTCCATGAGGCCATTGTCTGTCTCCCAGCTGTCACTTTCATCCTCCCACTCAGAGGATGCCCCGCTGGTGCTGCCGTCAACAGAATCATAGTCCGACTCCTCAATTTCTGATTCAATATTGTATAAGTGCTAAAGGAGAGAGCAGAGTTACAAGACACGAGAGCAGTTAGGTTGACGCACAGAGTCTTCATTGTTTTCTCAACAGAAGCAAGTCAGTTCTCCCCATGAAAAGGGAGCTCTCAGAATTTGTTGGGTTGTTCCAAACACTTTCATCTATACAGGGTGGACTGTGTTTGACCCAACCATGAATGGCCAGCATAACTTATGAATCAGCATAGCCCCATCCTGCAGCTTTCAAAGTAGGGCACTGGAGGAAAACTCAGGCAAGTTCTAGGCAGGCTGCAGCCATCCTGATGGCTGGAATCCAGCCACCACAGAGGACACAAACACCAAGCAGCTACCTGGATGCCCTAGGGTTTCTGAATGCAGAGGAAGTTCAGAAGGCGTGGAGTATCGTGTGTGGAGTCAGTATTTCTGGTCCTGCTTCTGCACCAGCAACTGTGTTGGCACAGAGCCCTGGTTTGGCTGCCTCCACACTCCATCCCTCCATAGAGACAATGCTGGAACCAGGAAAACATTCCCACACCAGCTTTCTTCTTCTAGGGCACACACCACTTGCGGGCAGAGACTCTGCTGTTGTATGTCACTGCTGCTTCAAATTCAACTGGGACAACGAAGGCTAACCCAAGCTGCTGAACAAGCTCCTACAGAAAACATTCTCTTCCCCTTCACTACTGGAAACTGAACTCACCCACACTCTGTCCAGTCCCACCTCCGATAATCACACTTTTGCACATGCTAAGTCTCTTATGAGGTCCCCTTGCAGAGGCTTAGGGACATACTCCAGCTACGAGCACCAACACAGAAGCAGAGGAGCAAGAACAACTTTATAGGGCTGTGTTCAGAGTTAGAAGATGAAGCATTTTATCCACAGGCTTCTGACACTTGAATGACAGCTGAAGAATCCTCTTAATCTTGCAAGATTTGAGCCCAGAGGCCAAAGCGCATGGACACTCAGTCATCTTGTCAGAGCTCTGAACTGAACCAGCACTGTTTAGCCAGCCCTGTGCCACCCAGAGACAGGCAGCCAGCAGAGGTTAGTTGGGTTCAACACAAGTGACTGCAGGCAGGGAAAGCCATCAAAACTCACTGCCCTCAAAGCTAATCCAAATCCGAGTCGGAAAGTTAATTAGCCAGTTATGCCATCTTTATTTTTAGAGCTGAGAAAAAGCACCCAGACAGGCATTGATAAATCACCGTTTTACCAACTGATAATTCATGCTCCTGACATTTCCCCAACTCCCATAATTACGCAGATGAGCAGAATGGAAGGGACTGGTGTGACACAGCAGGAGCTGCTGCAGAGCCCCAGCACCGCAGCGAGAGAACAGCCCTTTGTGGAGCGCGCATCAGACCTCCGATTGTGCCTGTGATCCAAGCACATGTGACAACAGGGGGAAGGGAGACAGCAGCCTGCTTTGTAACACTCCAGTCCACTGCCATAGTGCGGGCATTGACTATTCTACTGTAATTAATGCAGAGCTGCTCGGTTTAAAAAGAAATCTTGATCGAGTACTTTCTGCTCGCAAAGGCGTCTCCGCGGCGGAGGCAGCGGTGTTCTCTGCCACGGTGATGGAGATGGGAGCCTACAGAAGCAGGTCTCATCTTGAGGCTGTCTGCCTTCATTTGAGGCAACAAGGAGAAGAGACACTGGATGAAACTGTACGTGGAGCAGTGAATAAGATTACAAGACAGTGCGACTAAAACCCTAGAACAATGCAGGAGACAAATCAAGGGGGTTAAGTGGATTAGCAGTGGGGCTGTATCTATAATTTTTAAGCTCGCACTCAACCCTTTTCCTTCCCTGCCCTGCAAAGGGATTTGGGTCAGATCCCCAGATTAGCTAAGGTGACAACCTGTGGCCCTAGTCCAGCTTCTGGAGGAGCTTCTTTAGCTGAAGAAAACACTATGGTGCCATTCCACAAGAAAGACAAAACAAGACATTGTCTTTTCAGCAATGCCTTTAGTTGGGCAATGCAGTGAACCAGAGCTCAGAAGTCAGAACTTGTGATCCCTGAGCTCTGCAGGTCCCTGGGCAAAGCAGCAGGTGCTGGAGGCTGGGAGCAGGGCTGTGAACATGCAGCACAGCCTGTGAAGGGACCAACAGTCTGCTCCTGCCTTCCTGTACTCTGTATTCAAGAGCATCGATGACCAATTAGCTGCTGACAAAGGAAGGACACTCTTGTACTAACAGAAGCGGGAAACCACTCTATTGTATGGGAAGACAGCAATAGAGCAAGATTCCCTTATACAATGAACCCAGGATTTAAACCCAGGGCTTGTCACTCAGCTAAGAATTACAGGGATATCACGAGCTGGAACAGAACCTCACCTGAGGCAGAATGATAGTCTTGGAGTTATCAGCCCACACCACTTCCACTTTACTGCTGACATCCACACGAGCCACTTGTCCGACCGAAGGCTGCGGAAACAAGAGCAGGTTGTCAGCCCCTTTCCTTTCCCAGGCCTTTCAGTGCAGAGCCAGGAAGGTTTGGAGAAACAGGTATTCCCCAGCTGGAGAACCACTGAAAGCAATGCTTGCAGTCTGCCACAGAAATGGTCCTGGGGTCATACCAAGAGGAAGAAGAATCCTACAGGTTAGGGTTTCCATGCAACATCACACAACCCCACTTCAGAGATGGGGAAAATCCCCTCACTGAAGGAGGAAGGAACCAGGAGGGCTGGGCTGGCAGCAGATCCTGACTTTGCACCAGAAACAGGGCCACTGCGGAGCTGTGGCCTCTCAGCAGGCAGCACTGCCAGGGCGAGGGGACAGGGCAGTCCCCTGAATGGGGCTGCCCTCTAGTGGGGTGCCACCAGCCAGCCCCGTGCTCCCACACCCAGCACCGGGGGCTCCCAGCAGCTTCTCCCAGCAGAGCAGGCACAGGCGTGAGCAGACAAGTCATGTTCAGCACAGGGCGTGCACGGTAAGTGGAACCCTGCACTGGGAGAAGGTTATTTAGGTCAGCTGAGCAAGCTCAGATGTGTTTCATGCTTCTGAAACTGGAACCGAGGTAGGAGCTGCACTACAACTTTTAACCCTTTTTTAGGACAAAAGCAGAAGGTCTTCCCTGCACAGTAAGGAAGCCTGTTTCCTAGCAAAGAGTATCCTCTACAGTATAAATTGCTCCCTCTTTCTCCCCAGGCAATCAATCAGCTCAACAGAATTAACATGTACATAACTCAGATGAAAACCAGGACTCCAGTCTTCTGTTGCCAAGTGAAACTGGTTTCACGACAAATCCATCTTCACTCTTGCTCCCGAGCCTACAGAATATCCTAATATTAGAGGTTACTCTGAAATCCTAAGCAAGTTTAATTAAACCCCCTCAGGCATATGTTCAATTCCTGTCTCAGCTTTGTTCTTGCTCTGTCACCAAGGTCAAAGGATTTCAAGGTTCCATTCCACCAGGCTTAGAGATTTGATGTGACTCATGACAGCAGGGGACACGGACACAGAACTAGCGAGCTAGGGAGTTTAGGATGCCCATGAGGGGCCTGAGGCTCTCCTATTGACTCTTTCAAATGTCTCCACTAATATCTGGTGACAACGAGGTCACATAGCTGTGCCCAGAACCTACCTCATCTTCCTTAGCTGTGGCTCCGTCCGAGTTGCCAATGCGAATCACGATGTCAGTAGTGCGGAAGCGAAAGTCTGGATGATCAGCAATGTCATACACACTCACGTCCTCCTCCTCCCCGATCAGCTGCTCAGAGACACAGGGAACATGTCAGCCCCAGGATGCTGCACTCACACTTAAACACTTTGAAAGTACTTTGGGTTATATTTTGCCATTTTTCAATTGCTCCCACAGCCTGCAAGGAACTGCTAATGTCCCTTCTTGTCACCTTCTTGTCACACATCAATCAAGGCACAAGGAAAGGAAGCAGATACTGTCTCATCTGCTCACCTTCACCTTTGCTTCAGGTCCCAACATCACTATGATCACAAACGAGCAAGAACAACATTTTATTCCTTTCTGAGCACCCAGATTTCTCAAAGCAGTTCACCAGGGACCAAAGGAGTAAGAGTTTACTTTTGAACCAATCCAAGGCAACAGGAAAGCTTGTCAATTAGTGAGAAATATCTTTCCTTTGATTCCTCCTGAAGGAAGAGAGCTAGGAGCCCAGCAATAATGAGAAATGGGTGAAGCAGAGCACAACCCCAGGCCAGTGACTTTCTGCCACTGGATGCAAAGGGCTCTGCTCAGTTATCACAGTGTGGTCCCCCCTGCTAAGGCAGAAAGCAGCACACCAGACTTCTGTGGACTGAGTACCCCTCTCATCTCAACTAGATTGTAGTCTATCAAGACTTAGTGAAATGGTGTTCCTACAAGCCTCAAGAAAAACCTATCAGGCAATATGTACCGACTATAGGTGACAGTGCCCAGCAGAGGCAAGCAGGACAACATGCAATAGACTGATTCCATGAACTAGCAAACATATGGGAAGGAAAAATTATTATCATGAACTCAAGAAATCAACTGTCTGTGACTACTTCAGCAAAAATCTTCATCCATACCAGAGCATGATGTTGACTCTGGGGTGCTTGCGCTTTGCTGCCTTGCAGGCTTCTACAAATATGAAGCGACACCACCTCCAGCTAAGCCCCAAAGGCCCACAAGCACATTGCTGTTCCCATCCTCAAGGACAAACTCCGCTGCAGGGATGACTTCCAGGCTTATCTGCATTTAGCTGTGAGGCTTGTGCTGTTCTATGTCTGTCTTCTCATAGCTGGTTCCAACAGACCCTGGCTTCTGCACTTACCTCCACATCATCTCCGCTGGATTTCAACTTGAACCACTTCACCACACAGGTACGGCCAATATGGTCACCAGACTGCACAACTCCATACAACCCGGGGTCCTGGGAGCTCTGAGCTTTAGGTTGTAATGGGAGGGAGGAAAATAGACAAGTTAAGTGGAAGAGCGCAGACTTTGTACAGCAATTGAGGCTGTCAGCTCCTGAGTCCTCATGGCTGGAACCTTCCAGATGTGAATGGCATGAGGAAAACCAGTTGTTCTTACAAAGTGAAAATTGTACTCTGCTAACAAGCAGCATTTTAATAGGGCATGGAATGATGATACAGTAAGACTATGTCACATTGGACTGGGTGAACATGTTCAGTTTGGGACCACTTTTGAGCTATCACAAGAGAAAACACACTGTCACCTTAGTGCTCTGCTCCCCAAATCCGTTCTGCACCAAGAGCATTAAGAGTTTCTGGACAGGCTGGCCAAGAGCTCCCTGAGAGCAGCCCTGGATGCCAAGTTCTTAACCTAGAAATGTGCCACCCACAACAGTTTTACTCCTCTGGACACAAAGGTGGAAGGCAGACAGGATGCAGGCAGGTATACGTGTGTGTACCCATTCATCAGGGGTCCAACAGCATCAAAGCAGGACCTAGGCCACCCCTCTAGGCCTGGGCTGTTATCCAGCACACTGCTCTCCAGACACCTTTCAGATTTATCTGGCTGCTGATGACCCACCTCCCAGCATCCTTATCAGGGGGACGCAAGGAACTGCAGGCCTCCCAGACTGCTTGGAGAGTACGTCTGACAGACTAATACAGATTCCCAGAGGCCAAGCTAGAATGGCAGAGCTGGAGCTAACAGATAATTTTAGTTTCAGAGAATGGTTTGGAAGGGACCTTAAAGACCACCTAGTTCCAAACCCCCTGCTACAGGGGTTTCCACAAAGAACATCTAACCCACAAGACCAGATCAGAAATGGCCACACAAAATAGCATCTTTTTTTTGCTAAGCCAGATTTCCCTCTTCCTAACCTGACAATATCTTGTGCTCCCCACTGCTGAGGGTCTACCACTGCTCAAAAAGAAAAGGAGCTGAGAGCCTGATGGTGTGGCATCAGTATTTTGTATCCAAAAGCTGTAAGTCTCCTTGAACTTGTACCATGACCCTCACCAGCATCACCAATTGGTTTGGTGAAGAAAAGGGATGCAAGGAGATGCATCTGGACCCCCAAACCCTCCAAGAAAAAAACCCCAAAGCAGAGGGTCACAATAGACCAGCCATATGGAGAAAGCAGCTTGGGGCGAGCTGTTCTTTTCTGACCTCTTCCTGTGAGAGTTCAGAGCTGTTTGTGCTATCAAGGAGAAGGTGACCACCCTTACTCTACAGAAATACTGACAATCCTAGCTTTGCTCCTTGGCACTTATTCCTTCCACATCTTGCCTGTTGTCAAAGTTCAGCTTTGGTATTTAAACAGTGGTTCCCTGTTGACATTCACACTGTCAGCTCAATCACAGCCTGTCCCTTGTTAGTCTCTCGTGACTACCTCAGGTGAGCACTACCAACAGGTACCATAAAGGCTACAATGTACATTAGGAGATCTAGATTGATGAATACTTCACAATTAAGACCATGTTTGCTCCCTGAGGAGAGCATCGTTTTGACACCCCATACCTCTTTTGTCTACCACAAAATCCCCAGGGCAGAACTCGTTGTTGTCCAGATGATGGACTGGAATCAGCTCGTTGGAGCGAATGTTTGTCTCCACGGTGCCATCCTGCCACATCACGTCAGCTGAAGTCATCGTGGTCACCACTTCTACAGCAACCCTGGGAACACAGAAAAGCAGTAAGTGAGAGGGATCGTGCACAAGCACAACCAGAACGTGATGCTGCCAACATCAGGAATGAAGATGGATCTCAGCAACACAGAAGTACACATCAGCAGGCTGGGAAGCAAGTCAGGAAACCTCATCTAGTCCCAGTGGAAGCAACTTCACAGCAGGCTTTGTTTTGACGGGTTCTCAATCCCTGCAGATGTTACACTGCTGACAGTCTACACTGCAGGAGGACCTTCCAGGGAGCTGATGCTGAGCTCACTTTTATTCCTAGTGAAGCAAATTAACACCTCCCAGGACTCACTTTATACCCCTAGCAAGAGGCAGGACAGGAGCTTCAAATATTCTAAAACTTAAGATCTTCTTCACTGAAGCACCTACTAGCCTGTCAGCTCCGAGAAGTCTTTGAAGCTAAAGAAGCACGGTACTGGAAAGGAACAATAAAGCAGCATCCATCTCAGCCCTTCCGGAAACCAAAAAACCCAAAAGGCAACACACCGAATGTGGGTAAAGCAAAAGGATGGGGAGAGACAAGTCTCCTTTCCAGCTGTTCAAACACATACATGTGTGTGTCTGCAGCTCAGACATGAAACTGAAACATGCAACAATGGACCACATGCTGTTACTCTGCTGTAGGGCTGAGAGCTACTTGAAGAGAGCAGTTGCTTGGAGGCAGAGGAGCAGATCTGCAGCCTAGCTGGATGGGCTCTTCTAATGAGCCCTCCATCATCTTCATGTCTCCTACAGAACAAATTGAATCTCACACTGATTTTGAATTTTGTCTTTCTTTTGCTGGCCAAGCCTTCCAGACATAACACAACTGCTGCATTTATGTTGGTTTCAAGTCAAACCATAAAGAAGATACAATAGGCAAATACAACTGTTTCCCTCCAGCAGTGCTTTAATGAATGTCAGAAATATTTTTCATGAGAAATAATACTAAGTTTCTAGTAGGGCCCCTACTCAGCAGCAGAAATTATCAGGGAAAGAAATCTGTAAGAGGTCAAGCGTGGTGGGTGACATCCAACAGATGGTTCCAGGGGGAAGGGGGGTATGTGCAGCTGAGGATGGGAGAGCAGAAAGACCAGCTACTCAGGGAAAAGATACAGTCTTGTCTGTATCACAGACAAAAATCACAACCTGGCATTAGTATAAATCCTCACTAAGAAATAACCAGAGGTCTATGGACTGCCAGAAGAGCGGCAGCAGGTCACTAAAGCCACATGCTGAGCCGGCCCCCCGCAGAGATGCCCATGAGCTGACACATCAGATCTGGTGACGAACTGCAGCGAGCCCATCCGTTCTGCATTGCTCAGCGCCGCCTGGCAGCACCTACTGATGGCCTCACCAGCTTCTTCTGAATATTCAAACAGCAAGGACCACTCACACTGAGCTGTGACCAGCTGCCACATATGCACTTGGAAGTATCAGCTGGGGGTTCACATTCTGTGCTGAGAAAGCCTGTTTCTTACTCTCTGGTGTGGTCATCTGTGCAAAGCACCCCAACATCTCAACTCTGCATTTCCTTCTACGGAGCTGCCCAGATCCAGCACAGGAATGTGTGTTGTCTCAGGCATCTCCCCCCACTGCCTGTATGGTGTAGAAAGCTACCAGTTTAAACTCCCCATAACAGAGCCCTCAGTGAAGCAGAGGCACTCAGCAGGCGGGCGAGAAGTGAAAAGTGAACAGAGAATCAGTTCCCAGGAATTTTATCACACACTCCCATTTTTTCTTTCACTCAAATACTGCCCTGCTGATGTTTGTGACCTTCAAATCCAATTTCTCCTAACCCCACAAGGACTAAAGGAACAGCTCCCTGTGCATACAGACAAAGCTAAAATACCCAAACAAAATGTGAAAGTAGTTCATGGCATTCTCAAGCTACTGGATCCCTTGAATCCTGATAACATCACTGGTCTGGAAGGACTCTTACATATTTATCTTGCACTAGCCCATTTCCGATGCAGGATCTGTATACAATTAAATAGGGAAGCCAGCAAGACAGGCCAGACAGTTGTCAGATATCTTTGCATCCCCTATAAGAAATTTATACATACTCAAAATTAGGTAAAAGCTGCCGAGATCCAGTTTTATCTAGAGATGGGCAGATATATGCAAAACTCGCTCCCACAAGCTACTGAAATAATTCCTGCAGGGCTTTCAAGGAGTGCAGTTCGTTCATTAAAAAAACCCCAAAAAGTACCTGCAACTTTTTGCCAGCAGTCTCTCCCTCCAGAGCAGGACAAGGGTAACAGAGACTGCTGCAAGACAAACCTCTGCCAGCACAGCCCTGCACGCTGCTCTGGAGACAGCTTGTGGAAGAGAAGCTGTCCACCCCTGCTCACACGGTCTGCCCTCAGCCTCTGCAGAGGCTGCCAATGAGCTGACCAATTAGTGTCATGTTTAAGCTGTACAATCTTTATTCACCTGTCTCCTCCTCTGCCTGCAGAGCCCAGAGCAGCACAGATATTCTGTTGATACCCTGAGGCGTAGCTGAAATAAAATAGCATCAGTGTCACATCACGTGGGCCCAGTTTCATCAGAAGCTGGACTGAGACCAAGCTGATTTCACGGGGGCCACTGCACAGTCATCACAAGATAATTGCTGTTGGTTAACTACTGAGCAGTGCCCTAGCGCGAGGCAAACCCTCGTCCTCTGCCCAAGCTGAGGAGGTGGTTTACATCTAAGAACTTTGCTATGGGAGATTCTGGCAAGACTATCTGGATTTGGAAATCCAACTGACCTGTCTCCTGGCTTAAACTCTCGTGAAATCTTGGTCTTCTTCTTCTTGTGCTTCCGCTTCAAGTTTTTGATGGAAAGAGGGATACTTTTCTTGCGGCCAGTGCCGCTGCCGCTCTGGGATGAGGCAGTGGAGCTAGCAGAAGAGGTGACAGAGCTAGTGTCATCAGTGTCATCAGCTGCCTCGTCATCAGCATCCTGCTCCATGGACTGAAGCCGGTAGTCAGATGACCCCTCATCTTTCAGCAGAAAGGGAGGCTGCTGCTGTCGCGCTGCTGCTCCCCCTTTCTCCTTCCCTGTTTCTTCAGGCTGCTCCTCCTTCCTCTCCCCAGGACTCGGTGCATTGTTGGAAGAGTCATCCAGCTCACACTTTGACTCAGGCTTAAGCTCTTCTGATTTTTGGTCAGCAGTTGCAGCAGACTCTTTGTCAGGGGCTTCACTGGTACCCTGAGACTCCGGGGAGCACGACATAATCTTCACGATCTGCTTCTTCAACAGCCGCCTCACCTAGAGAGAGCAGACCTGGGTGAGACAATATGCCCACACACCCAGCAAGCTGCCAGCCAACCCGGGGAATGGCTTTAAGCTTTGTACGCAGGAAAACAGCACCCCACAGGCCTCTGCACATCCTACCTGCACGAGAGGATTCTGTGAGCCAGCATCTCCCCACTGATCTACTCAGCAGCAGCACTGAATCAGTCCAAGGAAAGGGAGCTTTGCTCCTTAAGGCTATTTTAGGCATGTTCTGAACTCTTTGTTACAGGAGGTCACAAGAGCTGCCCAAGTTAATCTATGTAACAGACACAGCTATGCAGGGAGGTCACCGTCCACACTGATGACATCCTGTTATTCTAGGAACACCACTGCTCTACAGCCAGTGTGTAGATTTGTTTGTCCTGGGAAGAAAAGGTTTCTTGTCTCACTATAGCAAGGCTTTAATTGAACAGTGCAGCTCCACAAGAAACCTGAGGTCATGGTAACGAAAAGGATACATGTCTAACGGTCCTGGGTGTCAGAACACACCAGCTCTGACACAGCTTGACCCCTGCAAGGTGACACCTCTACATTCAAGGTCCTGTTCATGCTCTCTGGTGGCATTAGCTGCACGCTGCACCCAGTGCAGTCAGACTGTACAAGGTGACTTGCTGCTGGCAACAACAAGCCATTACTCTTTACAATAGCCACTTCAGGAATCACATTTCAGACCACATGACTACCAAAAAGATTTCTGCTTTAAAAGCCCCAGTGACCAAAATTACAGAGAAGTCAATGCCTCTCTCGACTCCCCCAAACTCACCTTTTTGGCAACTGATCCTTCACCCAGGACACAGTTCCTCTCTGGGCACTCACAAGTGATTTTTGCAGGTTCCACTTTGTCTGGGAACACATAGAGGCACCTTTCCCCAAGCTGCCTTTGTGCATGGTCAAAGCACCCCAGACGCTTTACCCTGGTAGGACAGGATGAGAGTCATGAGCAAAGAGCAACAGCAGTAACAGAACCTTATCAATCATCTTTATCAATGCTTATTAATACCTAAAGGGTGGGGGGTCAAGAGGATGGGGCCAGACTTTTCAGTAGTGCCCAGCAACAGTGAAAGAGTCAATGGGCACAAATGAGAACCCAGGAGGTTCCATCTGAAGACAAGGAAAAACTTCTTTGCTGTGTGGGTGGCAGAGCCTGGCCCAGGCTGCCGAGAAAGGTTCTGGAGTCTCCTTCTCTGAAGAGATTCCAAACCCACCCGGATGTGATCCTGGGCACCCTGCTCTGGGTGACCCTGCTGGAGCAGGGGGGTTGCATGAGATGATCCCCAGAGGTCTCTTCCAACTCCTGCCATTCTGTGATTCTGTGACCAGGCTCTTCACAAGGAGGCATGACTTTATGCCAGTTGGCACTACTACTGGGGCAGCAGAAGCTAACACTACACCAAATCTTTTCCAGGCACACAGTTCTCAAGGAGGAGTGGGAATTTCACCAGGGACTTGTTGGGGATACAAAGGGTTTGGGTGGGACACAAGTCACTCCCCTTTTTCCAGTCCCCCCTTCCAGAGACAGCTGCCAAGAGACATATGAAGCTGGCATTGTTTTTATTTGCTGTCATCTGAGAGCTCCTCTCCTCCAGCTTATGAACTCCAGGCAGGAACCACACTGCACTGTCCTTCTCATCTCACTTCTCTTGCAGTTTTGTCCAGCCCATTTTTGTGGCTGCAACCTGCAGAGGGCACCAGATGTTCCTTCAGCACCAGCCTGGGTCCAGAGCAGGACCCGGCAGGAGCTGCCTGCTGCACATACACAGGACAAAGACCACTGAGGTGGACACAAGTGGAAGGACAGGGAAAGAGGTGAGCTCCTGCCAAACACAGCTTTCTTCGATGCACCTGTCAGCTACAGAACACCTGGTGAGAAGTAGTGGGATTCTTGCTCCTGTGTTGGTAACTCAAGTGTCAGCTACACTGACTTGGAAGCTATTCTCTCTCGTTTTTGAAGCTCTGGAATACACAGGCATACAACAAGGAGAAAATTCCCCTGAAGACAGCAGCATTGTGTCTTATCAATTGCTGGCATGTCACCCATGGCTTGGGCAGGCCCTGGGTGCTGGGAGTGGAAAAGGGGTTTTCAATTTGTCTCACCTGGACAGGTTCTCCTGGCTGATGATGGAGGGAGGAGGGCTCACACTGTCAGTACCTCCAGGACAGAAGCTTTTAGTGATCCAAGTGACCTTTAGTTCTACTACCTGTACCTACAATGCAAAGGGAGAGAAGGTAATTTAATTTTTCAGAGTCCTTCCTAGACCAGTGTCTACGATCCAAACATTTATGCACAGGAAAGCAGCAAACCTGCTTTTATCATGTAAGATGGCCAAGTGCAGTTTTATCACATCCAGACCCACTACAGTGATCCCAGAGCATGGTTCTTAGCAACACCAAGAGCTTCTACAGTCTTTAACCCCCAGAAAGACAATGTCTGTCTTGGGATGGAAGCTGTCATACATACAAATCAGCAGTCCGATGTAATGAAGAGACTTGGAGCTGCTCCCTCTTTCAGGAAAGAGTCGGTGACATTTCTCCCCTTTTGGGTAGCACGCAACACTCAAGTTTCAATAGAAGAGGTGCTTCTACTAGCCTAACGATCAGCAGTACTGGCCTCTAAGTGTACTGCCACATAACCACCTTACAGGGTGCCCTTGGGAAGAGAAAGCCCAAACCATGCTCAGAAGTCCTATCAGTCCACACTGAGAAATTTGTCACCTCAGAACACAGACATGGTGCATTTGCTCTTGGAAGGTTACCATGGCAAGCTGACTCTGCTCCAAAACATCCTCCAGGACCATTCTGTGCAGAAGGTGGCCATGTGTCAGCCTGTCAGTCCTTACCTCTTCCACCACCACTCTGAACTTGCTCTTTGTGCTCAGAACAGGCTTCACACCCGAGAGCCACTGTACACTGGAGAAGACTTTAGAAGGTCCGATGAGGACTTGCCCAGGATAAAAGCCATATGAATCATCAAAGAAGAGACCCTGTGGGAGAAAGGGAAGGGGAAAAAAAGAAAAACCAGCATAAAGGACTCAGCTCTCAAGATTTAAGATTCCAGCATTTCTCTTCTCTCATTTGTGATCAGTAAGATTAACCATAAAGGTAACGTCTCCAAGCTGCCCATCTCCTAAAGCTCATTCCTCTCCTGAAGTCAGCCCAGCAGTTCCTATAGCAACCTGCTCACACATCTGAATGGGACTGTGGCTCAGTGGGGGAGAAGCAAAGGTACTTGCAAGGAAAAAGAGATGTGGATTTCCACACAAACATTTTTGAGGGTGGAGTCCTGGGCAAAGACATCCTTCTCTTTCCCATGCTCTAAAATTCAAGCCCCTAGAGCTTCCACAGCCAGAGCCTGCCTGCCTTCACTGCACTGCTCGTCAAATTAAGTCTGTAACTATTATTCCTGTCTTAGGTGGATTAGTTAATATGACAGTTCTTTGAAAACTAAACAGGACAGTAAACACAGCAATTGCTCTCCTAGAGCTTACTCCCACTAATATTTAGAGTGACTTGATGAGCCAAAGATTCACAGTGTGGGGGCGGACAGAGCACTTTAGGGTAGATAAAATACTGAGCACAAAACTGTAGCAAGTCTTGCAATTTGTCAGAAAGGATAAGAGCAGTGCAACAAGATGTACATCAGGTAAGTATCTAACACTGCAATTCTGAACACGGGATCAAGAGTAACACTGGAGACAACTCATGTTTCACACCAAACCACCAGTCTCCAGAGGACTATGTACACTTTAAAGGCAGCCTGACTCAAAACAAGATATCTCAAGTGGGTAATGAGGAGCTGGATGCTGCTACAGCATCCATTTATCAAGCAGAAAATATACTGCACAACCAAAGTAGCAGAGAATCAGAATTATAGAATCATCCAGGTTGGAAAAGACCTTCAAGATCATCAAGTCCAACCATTAAACCCTGCTCTACAAGTCCACTGCTACATCATTTCCCTAAGCACCATATCTATGAAACTTTTAAATACAGCCAGGGATAAGATAGACTAAGATGCTGGAGAATAGAGAGCAAAAGACCACTCCTTTTCTACAAAGGACAAGAAAACCACAGCAGTACATCCTATTAAACCGATGTTCCATTTACTCTCCAAGAAACAGGCATCAATTTTAACAGAAATGCAGTTTAGACCAAAGGGACCTTTGCTTTGGAATGGTAAGAGCTAACTGCATTGCTAGCTCCCAAGAATTACACGCTATTCTCAGTCAGCTTCCAGTACTGCTGCCCAGACAGGCCCTGATGATGCCATTTGGAAGGACAAACAAGCTGCCATCAGCCTCGGAACATGCGAGAGGTTAGACCCCACTGGGGTCTAAACACTATGTTTTACCCAAAAGCTAGCAAAACTTCCCCCACCTCGTGATTTGGAAAACACCAGTATGGTGGTAGTTCTCTTGTTGGACTACAACAAGAGACACGGTATTTTATGTGAACTGGAAACGTGCTTCTAGAAGAACACTTTTCAAACAACGTGCCCTATTCCAGAAGGGGAACAATTCTGAAAGCATTATATGGAGAAAGAGCCTTTTTCAAATATATACAGATATAATGAGTAGACATTGAACTGCCTTGACATCAGTCATCTGATTGTGTGTTGTGCATGTTGTTTGCAAAGTGAGCAGTTGGATATACTAACTGTAATACCTCCTCAAAACCTGGTCATTACCAACGTTACCTTTAAGCCACATCCTGTTACACTTCAAGTGAAGTCTCTTTCAGCTGCGATGCCTCATTTAATTTCTATGATTAATAAGTGCCTATAGTTTTGCCTTCCCTCTCCCTCCTGCACAAAAAGCCTCTAAGATGAAGCTGCTCAAAGACTTCCAGGACAATCAGAAGCTCACCGAATCACTGACGTGAGGACAAACATCATACAGCTTGGCTCCGTCTTCCGTACTCATAGAACACCTGGAAAAGAGACAAGAAAGTCACATTTTCAGAGCCATCCACCTCAAAAGCAAACAGCAAATTAACTGATGCTTCCTAAATGGGTCTGTCCATATGGTCAATAATATATCACTGAGCCTTTACGGTCCAGAGCAGAACTGGTTATGGACATGCTAAAAAGCAGTGTCTGGTATCAAGAGGTTACATTCAGCATGTGAAAAATTATAATTAAGTAATACGCAGGGTGCTGGACGAGATTTGTCTGCTGCAAAGGTCCCATTTATTACTCACTTCAGTGCTGGAACCCAAAGGCAATTTGGGTATAACTTGCTTCAGTAATGGCTTCATTTCCAGAGTGAGTGCTGGTGAGATTTCAAATGATTCATTAGGAAGAGATTTTGAAAACAGCTCCCTCATTCTACGTAGCTCTGCATGAGCTGGTAACAGATACTGGGCAAGGTTTTGAATTGCACCAGTAATTGCAGGCAATACAGATAGAGAAGTGTAGCTATTTTTCACTCCCAGTTTAACACATGCATAAGAGCCTTCCAGCCTGTGCTAACCAAACGCTGAAACAATCAAAGTCACAGACACATCCACCAATCATCTGTTACAGCTCTCGCAGTACTCGCTTCTCGTCAAAAGCCTCAGAGCTGGCTGCAGGATTGATGTTAAAAAAAATACATCAACAAATGCACAATGTCAACACTCAATTTAAAAAGACAGACAGGTTATTCCCCAGCTGCTGGGTCCATAAGCCTCTTGGACCTCCACTGGTTCCTTCCTTCCCTTGCACCAATAAAACAAGTTTGTTGCACAAGACAGGCCTTGGTAACAGAGTAGAGTGAATTCACAGGGGCTTAGCTTGCAAGTAACTGTCCAACATGCATAAGGAGCAGAATTCAGATCCTTCTGTCGGTTTTGCAGAAATACGTTAACCAGAGACTTCTTTCAATGGCTTTGGTTAAATCTCTCTAGAGATATGACTTTGGATTATGTCTTCATTGACAAAACATTCCTAATACTGTTGCAAGTAACAGTGGAAAAGCAAAGCTATTCGTTCTTAGGCTGCTTTTTGATCTTTGATGAAAGCCACGAGCCTGCAAGTTTCTACACTTCCACAGACTTCTCTTTAAGGCAAGAATCCTCCTCCCTGCATCTCAGTGAACTTACACTTTCCTACTGAGAAAAGTCTGGAACAGTGATCCATCCTAAACAGCTACGTTTCCAGAGGAGAAGCACACTTCAAAAAGCCATGTGCTTTAGCTCTGGAGCACTGATCTGCTGCAATTGAAAAAACAAAAATGTCACCTTTCAGACAACAGCTTTTCTAGAGAGCATTCAATTAACGACAGTATTTTCAGGGGAAGATGGATTCTTGCTCTACATCCGAAGATGACGCAAGCAGATAACTTATCAGTATGTGAATGAAGCCCAGCTTGTTTCTAGATCTCCTAAAATAGATCAGCATCATGAAAGCCAAGGGGGATGGTCTTCAATAGAAAGAAGTACCTGGCTCCATTGGAAAGCTTGAGGATGACCTGGTTCTTCAAATCATAGACCTTGCCCAGCCAGCAGTCATATGCTATGTAGTCACCATACATGAAAGGCTATGAAGAAAACAGGAAACAACAGGAAAAAAGATGAAATCCTATCCTGCCTGGTCTCTGGAAATCACCCACCCACTCAGCTGGGAGAAGCAGATACACTCCAGACTGTTCCAGCTCAACCGAAAGGTGCTCGACTCAGCATTTTTACAGCCTGTTTAAGCAGTAATGATATCACAGCTCAAAAGCATTGTGTGACCACCATGGGGCTGCCCCAGTCAGGTTGCCACACCAGCCCATCTCCATGCAGAAGTTCACACAATTTAATGTGAACCTAGCCCTTCGAGTCAATTTGGTCTTGGTCTCAATGTGATCAGAAACACAGACCAGACTGGAAGATGAGGTGACGGTGCACCATCTTCTTCCAGGAAGGCTGCTTACAGTAAGTTTAAAATAAAACCAACTGGCAGATGCATCTTGCCCTAAATGGATGCTTCCCTTGCATGTGGTTACTTGAAATACAGCAGCATTCCTTCAAACCACCAAGCCCTGGCTCCCACATGTATTTTGTCTGTATTCTCACCCAGATATGTTGCAGGTCTTTGCTGTTGACAGGGTAGAGGATGCAGTTGGTTCCTACCAGCTTCACAGCACACTCTATGTTGACATCAATTACAGTTCCACATTGGCTGTCCTGAAAACACAAGAGAAAAAGCATTTATATAAGTAGGGAAGGTCCTACAGACACAGGTATATGTTCTGTGTACTAACTGGAAGCACAGACAAGCAAACTTTCAAGACTAAACCTTCTCTTACCCTTCAGGCCCTCATTCTGAAGGGGCATTTCACATGACCCTAAGACGACTCAGAAGGCGAGATCACTATTAAAGATCTGTAGCATTTGCTTACCAGTTATAAATTTGCTGCTAGAGCAGCAGCCCAGAAACTCCTGCACCTGGTCAAATAAAACCACACTGTATCAGGTGATTGGTATTTACTTGCTTTAAAGTCTGCCTGACTCCTTGGTCTATTAACTGAGCAGGTCCCTGCAACTCCATGGGACCATCCTGCAGGTACTGCCCTGAGTCAGCAGAGGCAGATCATTAACCCCAGAAGAAGAAGAGGAATTCTTTAAAGCTGTCTGAGACTTCACAAGCAAGGCTTGATTTTGCAGGACATAATAAATGGTCTTCACTTGCTGCTATACTAAAAAAAAATAAATCTGGCACCGTTAGTCAGATTTCAAGGTTTCAAGCCAGATAACTTACAGTTGGTCCAATTACGAGATGATTGTCATTATCTCCTTCATTTTTCAGCAAAGTTTTAATCTCTTTTGTCCCCGAGAAAATAACGCATGCTGTCAGGAGCCTTCTGGGGCTAGCTTGGCAGGGAGCACACAATATGCACATTGCTCACACATATGGTGGAGGCCTGCACGGAAGGGCTGCTAACCCAAACACTGTCAAATGCAGCAGCTGCCCTGGCCTCCTGACAGCTGGGACCATCGATCCTCATATTTATTAAAAACCACGAGTCCATTACAAAAGCTGACTGAGGGCCAGCATGACAAATGCCCTGGTATCAGCAACTTCAGAAGCTGTCCTTATCTCAAACATCAAGGTCTCTGCTCCAACAGGACTTGAGCGTAACACTTGAAGTGCATAAAACCCTGTGAGAAGTGGATTTGTTTGCTCAGTCCACTTACAAACCTACTGTTCCTTTGGCCACATTAAATATTTAATCAAGGCTTCACCCAGAGCCCCGGGCAGTCCTTTTGGGAGTTCAGGATTTTGCTGGTGCCCAACTCACCCAGTCTCATCGCGGGGACTGGCAGTTAGAGCAAAGACAACCACAGTCAAGGATAATTCCTGAACAGATTGCTCAACTCATTTGGCTGGCTTGCTTTCCACCTGCCTGCTGCAAGTCCTCTTCCTCAGATCACACAAACCCTGCACTCTGCAGCCCCCAGCTCCTGAGGCAGCAGCCATGGGGAGAGTGGGTCCTGCACCACGCATCACCTATGTGGAGCTGTGCTAGCATAGCCTGGAGGGCAGGGAGAGCCAGGCTGACAGACCTCAACGCAGCAGGAGCTCATTCCCTCCATCTGCTCCACATCGCACTCCCATTTCTTTCTAGAAAGGCTGGGAAGCAAAAGGAGCCTTTCCCAGTTATAGCTCCATCAAGCCAGACACCAGCCAAGCCTAACGTAGCTTGCAGCCTGCACCGGCTGCCAGGAAAGAGCCCAGCAGAGCTGTGCCCTAACTCTCACCTGAAAACGGTTTGCCAGAACTATGCCAGATCCAGCCACCACAATTTAAGTTGTAGGATGAGCGAGGCCTGCTCATAAGTGGCATCTGCTCAGCAAACCCACAGCTTCTGCGTAGAGCAGAGCCACCATCCCTGCTTTTCCTCCAGATTAAGCTAAACTGAGTATTCCCAGTCCATCCTCTGGCCATGCTGTTCAAGCCCTGGGTTTTAGATTGCTTAGTAGACAGAATCAAAAAACCCTCAAGAAAAATTCCTTGCCCTGTGCTGAGCATTTCAGAATTAATCTTTCCTTTATCAGTAGCCAACACGCCAGCAGCTCCGAGATGTGATACAACCCAACACCTGTGGTTTCTGTGGATCATGCTGCCCCTGGGCCTCATCCTCTCTTATTGATGGTGGAAGAATAGTGAATAATAAAACCTGGACTGGGGTGACTGACCTACCCCAACAGCCTCTGCCCGTTCTCTAAGTGTCGGCTTCCTCACAGAGAAGGTGCCCGCACCAGCCTACCAGCCTGTCCCCCATCTAACAGCTGGGTGCTGCTTGCCATGGGCAAGAGCCCTGGGTTTAGTTCAGCTTACTTCTCCCTCCAATGCAAAATGCTCGAGTGAGCAGAGTGTGCCATCTGTGGTTAAGAACAGAGATCCACGCTGTGAGTAGCCCCAGAAGCTGTTGAGTCACAGCTCTCCTCCCTCACCTGTCACTGAACCTTTGCTTCTTATGAGTTTATTTCACTGTCACACGAAACATGAGCCTGCGACAGGGGAGGCAAATTTGCAGGCTGAGGGGTTCTGCTGAATCACTCTGGGAGGTTCCAGCAGTGCTCAGCAAGACAGTCCTGGAGAGAGAAGTTGCCAGCTTGTCTCTTCTCTTCCAGGGCAGGTCTGCAGCCAGAGCAGAGCTCCCCACCAGCCTGCACTAACACAACTGTCCCCTCCTGTTCATTAGATGCTCCCATTGAAAGGGAGGCCAGATGAAATGAGAGAGCTGACATTTCAGGGTTCTGTTACAAAAAGCCACTTCCATCAACCTCAACAAGCAGAACTGGAAAAGGGAGGTGACTGATCTTTGGTAGAAGAGTTGAGGGGTTCAAGCCCCACTCACACCAGAATTAAGCAAACTCCACAGACATCTTCTGCTTCTCCTGGTACCCTGATGGCATGCACCATGCTGGAGATACTGGACATTTAAGCAGTGAATGGATTGAGAAGTGCCTCTTCCTCCCTATCAGAGACAAGGCTTCAAGGCAGACCAGCAAAATCCCATCTGAGAGAACAGCAGCTCAACAAGCACAGGATTCCATCCCCTATCTTCTACTGCCCATCCTTCTGCTCTTTCCTAATAAGGGGATCTTGACATCACCCTTTAGTGAAGGGAGACAGCATAGCCCAGCATCCTTTGAAGCAACAAAATCCAGAAGTCTGACAGATAACAGACCTGCTTCTAATCCTCCCCTAAATTAGCATATCACCTGGAAAAATGAGCTCTGCCACTCTCAGCTCTTCTCATCCAGCTGGATTAGCCTCAGAGGCCCAACTGCAGCCAGAGACAAGGATCTCACTTTATGCATTACCCCCTGAAGCAGTATTTCCCCACACACAGTGCTCAATGAGAAGCACATGAATTTGAGTCAGCTCTTCTCTTGAGGAACAAAGGATCGAGTCCTCCCTGTTCAAGGTTAAAAACAAGCCCTAAGAGAGCGAGGTGAATACAAAATAAGTTCCACATTGTGCATCTGCCAGGCCAACTGGTGCAGGGCAACAATCCCACATCCTGAACTTGGCAGTCTGACGCTTGCAGATTTTCTATTTTAAATGCTCTTGCAATTTTTGGAATGTATCATTAACAAGTGAAGGTTTTTCTTTGGGATAGAAGGGATTATTGTTTCATTTACCGCTGATATTTAAAACACACTTGAGGGTAAGGTGAAGTAATCTTCAGACTTGTTACGTGTTTGAATAGAGAGAAGAAATCAAGTTATATTCTCATCATTCTATCAATTAAAAAAAAATTTGAAAAATGAAGTTATCAGGCACTAGCACAAATGGTCAAGCAGAAGCCAGTGCTTAAATATGCAAACAGACAATAAGCAAGAGTGCAAAATGCTGCTGGGTATTGTATCTACTGATACATGTGCAGCAAGCCAGGGAAGCCAACTTCTGCTCGGATGAGTACGGAAAGTGCAAACAAAAGCAGCACATCCATGTTTGCCAAAAGGAGAACCACTTGCTGTCCTGAGAGCTTAATGTGACTTTAGGAGGCATTGAAGAACAAACAGTGGAGAGGCAGGACTCAAAGCACCTCTCTGAGCGAGAGGGATACACCACAGCATCCAGCTCTGCCAGGAACCACAGCATGAACAGCTGAGATTTCCATTTAGTAGCTGCTCACTGTTCTGGGTTGAAACACTTCCATAAAGCTGCAGTTTTAATATGATATGTTGACACCAAATTTCCATTTCAAACAACAATTAAGTTTCCTAAGGAAAGCTTTTGTTCCAGCATTTTTCAAATTACCCTTCAAAGCTTTTCCTCCTTCCTCTTTGGAAGATACTGTGAAAAAGGGGTGGGTTTACTTTTCTTTTTGATTGACAAAACAGGCTTTATTTAAAAATCCAAACTGCCCAGGTTAGAAAATGGCCTTCCCCATCCCAGCACACAGTGTAGTGCAACTGCAGCAGCTCATGGCCAGCTGCCTGCTTCAGCACAGCCTCGGTAGCCACATTGCTGGAAGCGAGTCAAGAGAAGATCCAGGCATGCACATGGCAGGCCAGATGGCTAGGGGTTATAGGTTAGGTGTGAGCAACAGTAAGCAAGTGCCAACCTAGCTAAGCTCCTAAAGAGACTGCATCTCATCTGATGATCGATACTAAACAACTTCCCCAGTATTTCCTAGACAAGAACCAAATCCACACATCTCCAATAAGCACAAATGCTGTACGACTAGAACAGAATGAGCAGGACTTAAGAGTACCCAGGAAGAGAGCAAAGGTACCCATTTCAGGCTGATGATTAAAAATCAGCTTGCTTTCTGTCAGCCTGGCTGTGTCAGGTGCTTCAGCAGTGCTGGATTTGTTGTATTTCTGGAAGAATCTGGACAAGATGGTGTTCACTGTATATTGAGAGGTCTCCCTGAAAATATTTCATTCAAATGGGGCCTCTACTCCAGTCTCCCCCATTAGGTCTGGGAGAGTAGATCCACACTGCCCACATCTCGGAACGGATTGATTTAAAAGTAACAGGACAAGCTTCTCATCTCATTCCCCGACATAATCAGGCTCGCCTGCTCAGGAGACCTTTGCAGATATGCAACAGTAGAGAGGCAGCCTTATCAGCATTTCATTTTCAAAGGATGCAGCTAGATCTATCAAACACACTAAAAATAGAACATGCTCAAAGCATCACTGTTCAATTCCATTCAGGCAATTTGGCAAGTCTCAGAAATCCATGCAGCAGTACCACAATCAAAAAGGGAAAAAGAATAAAGCACTTACACTGGAGCTCATATGTCTGACTACATCTCGAGGGACCACAGAGCGATCTTCAAGCTTCAGCTGAGGGGAGAGAGAGAGAAAGAGACTGGATTTAGTGACCCCAGATGATACTTAGTCAGAAATAACATGAAAAATACAAATGCACAGCATCTCAATTCTCCAGGCTGAGAAGGTTTTCAGCAGAGGATGCTGAGGCACTTCTATATGCAGAGTTAACCCCCTTGGCACGCACAGGAATTCCTGTTGACAGATTTGAAACGCAGCAACGAGGCAATCCATCCACAACCATGCTTTAAGTCAGACACAAACTGTGCACACCTTCTGACTTGCTCATCGCTTCAAATCTTCCCCTCCTCCTTCCTCTGTCTGCATCACACACCATTGCCTACCTACATCTAGTCTATGTACTGGAGAAGATGGAAGACAGGAAGAAACATTACACCACTCTTCTGTGGCTCATTCTGCACATTTTCCACCCAAGATACCCCCAAATAGCTGTGGAAATCCTGTTTCGCCTGGAACATTTTAAGCGAGGCATTGTAGAGTGAGAAGTCTTAGCTGGTGGGGAGAACGATGCCAAATTCACTGCAGCAAGCAGTGGGGAAAAGAAAAGAAAAAAGGTGAAAAGAAATGGCTGTTGTTGCTCTTAGTAGCCCCCAGGTCCATGCAGGTAACAGAAAACATTGATAAGAGGATGGATAAAAATCAAAGTTCTGCTTGTACTCCAGATCCTGCTAAAGCACTCACTGGCAACAAAAGCTAGGGCTGGACCATCATTACCTATCAGCTTAAGCAGAGCTGTGGGCACCAGGAGCCATTACTGGTGTGGGGAGGTACCACTTGATGAATCTCCAGTGATTACTGGCGAGTTAACCAAGTGATGCCCTTCCAAAAGCAAGCCTTCACCAAGCTGCTTCAGTGGTCTCAAGACGACTTGCAGGTTATTTTAATGTTATCAACAGGCTCAAAACTACAGAATGCAGTTGCCATCAAATAAGCTACACGAGGGATAACATCCTAAGCGTACTACATCAAGAGTTCTCAGCCTCACAGTAACTCAGTTAAGATTTCCTTCTGCTGAACAGGGAGAAGTCTCAACTACATCTCAGTGGTCAAGAATGCATTTGCACGGGTACATCCCTGAGCCCTGCGAATACACTAAACACACAGCCCACGTTTTGGGAAGCACCGTGTGAACGCAGCGTCAGGGACAGAGCCTCTTTCACATCTCACTCTCTGAATGCTCCTCTCCACTACTGCTGCATTCCTTGCTTTTTGTTGTCAACCCCCAGCCTGAAATCCACTGTGCTTTGTCAGCATTTCATCCTAACCCATGCCCTGGCTTGCAGCCTGTTGACTAAATTAGACATAAATCTATAATCCAAGGACAGGATCCGGAATCAAAGCAAAGTACCTGAGCATTTATTGCCCTCTTGATTGCATGTTTCAGTAAGAGAGGAAGCGAGACAGCCAGCTATGCTGTCAGATCCAACTTCTGGAGTCTGAACTCCACTGGAGTGGGAAACCTGAAGCCTCCCACAACCCATTTCCAGATTGTGGAAGTGTTTTCATTGCCTCCCACATCCCACCAGGGTATATAGACAGACATCAGTTTTTATCCAGCTTTCTAAAATTATTTGTTAAACCCAGTACCGTACAGAATGCCTCTCAACATCCAGAAGCAGGCAGCAACATTCACATTCCAGCGAGTACTCAAGCGTGAGCCACGGTTTGGGTATTTTAACCAGAGTTCTCTTCCTGCAGACCTCCAAGTGTGGAACAATACTTTCATTTCAACATGCATTAGTGCAATTTCATCTCTGACACGTGCTGTTTAAATTGATGCATTGTTTCAACATACCATTGAGCCATACCACTCCAGTACTAAAGAGTGTCTGAAGAAGCCAGGCTGACATGATGGTCTACTGCTGCCTGGCAGTGGCAATATTTGTGTGCTAGTCAACTCTGGTAAACAGTAAATGGTGTAAATGAGTAGCTTTCCCCTTTTCTGATCCTTCCAGAAGGATAGAAATTACACAGATTCTTCCCAAAGCAGAGCAGAAAACTTTCTCTGCAGGGGGACTACATTTAACCTATTTTCAGATCTCTTAATTTTTAAAGGCAGCACAACTATTTCCAGCTCCATGTGCCAGACCCACCTGCCCTAGTGGCTACAATAAGCAAGCCAAGTAGTAGGCAGAATGCCAGCACCAACAATAAATACTCAGCAGCTCTGTCATCACACAAAAGACTGGCAAAACCCAGAAGAAGCCCAACCAGAGGAAGTCAGAATGGCTGTTGATGAACACAAGACAGCTGGGTCCCTCCTCCTCTTGCCTGTTCTATCCAGAGCAACGCGATCCTCTGCCGGAGGTCAGCCCCTTCCCTCAGCAGCAAGGGAACTCAATATTTGAGAAGCACTTTTAAAATAGATACTTATGGCTCCATTGCTATATGTACCTCTAGGAAAGTCAGTATTAGCACGATGAGTTTTATTTTCTAGCCACATGCCTTGATAATAGTCCCCAGAATGAGAAATACCAGTTTCTCAGAGATGCTCTCAGCAAACCCTGGGCTCCTGTATGCCAAGCTGGGCTCCACACCCACCGAATACCTCAAACACAAGGCACATTTTGTGCTGCCTTTTAAAAAAAGAACTTCACGTTTATGTATGTTTGATAAGGCAAACCAAAGACACTCCTCGCTGCACGCACATTTTACCCAGGCACGGAGGGATGACCAACATGCACCCACCAGGAGCCAGTTCCATCGGCTGACAGCAAAAAGCTGCGGCAGAATAGCTCTGGCACCTGATTTCCCCCACTATTCAGATCCTCTCTTGGTGCTCAGCACTGAATCGAGGCCTGAGCTCCATGGCAGATCTACTGGTCAAAAGCCACCAGCTGCAGTCTGGAGAACACGTGATGTTTCCCAGGTCTGATGGTGCTCTGGTACCACAGGCAGCAGGAGTGGTACAGAAACGGTGAGTTCTGCATAAAGAACAAGCACCACCAGGAGCACCAGCTCCCCTTCATCTCAAGTTAAATAATTCAGCTCTCAGCTCTCACCTGAAACTGGGGAGGACTGGGAGAGAAGGACAGACATTTCTGCCTAGCTGCTAAGCATTAACTCATCAGGCCATGGTAGCTTATTGCTTCAAATCATTTGTCTAATTTCTTATCACAAACTTGTCATTTGAAGCAAAATCTTTTTTTATTTTTAATAACTGCAGAGGAGTTGCTGAGATTAATATAGTGACAACTAGCCCCGGCTGGCGTGTATCCAAACAAAACCAGTACTAGAAGCACTGAGTAGTGGCATAAATCCCTGGTCACTCTCTGCAGATCTAAAAGCAGATATTAAAACTAACTAATTAACTGCTCGGTTTTGCTTGTAACATCCCTGGCATCCAACAGTGGATAAAAACTCCTCTCCACAGGCTCCAGCTAACAGACCTGTCATCATGTCCCCCCCTTACATGTTTTATCCAGCAAAGGGGAAAATCCACCACGGACAAATTTACTGCCAGCACAACTCTTCCATATGGTCTCTTGTCTGTGTGGGGCAGGAGTCCTGATATTTTACTCTAGGAGAAGTAAGGTAGCTCTGCCTGCAAACAACAGCGTTTGGTCTTGCTACTGCAACCCTTCACTTCAAGTGGGCAATGTCACAGGAGATAATTATGAACAAACTGTCCCCTGCTCTGAACCACCCATGAACAGAAGCTGGGGGGACAAGTTTAAACACAAAAGGGAAGAGCAGTTTTAAAGGCTGAATGCATCCACACACAACCAGCATCTGGTCAGTCTCAAATATACCAACAAGCACCTTTGGCACAGGCTCCCTTACCAGCTCTCGGAGGAGTTCACCACTGGACCTCGCAGGTTCAACCCACACACTGACACCAGGAAGGGCAGGAGACCTTGTTGCTCTGACTCATTATTGCCCAAGGCTGAACTTCAGATCACAGTTCCTTGATCTTCAACACCCAGTGGTGGTGACATGTGGACTCGGGAGCACACCAGCCAACTGGATCAGCCGTGGTTTTACTACCACTGCCCGTCTGCTCTGCTGGCTATGGAAGGGGACACCTGATCCAGCACAAAGCTTGTCAATACCAACTTGAACTGCTCAAGTTCCCGCTCTGTCAGTGCTGTCTCAACTACGGCGTCTGACCACTACAGAATAAAATTTGATTGAGGGTGCCGATGCGATCCCACAGCCTCTACCTCCAACAGAATCACTGCAGTGGGGAAACCAACGGTTTCTATTCCAGACTGTATCCTCCAAAACAGGAGCTCTGTGAATAAGCACATAAGGATGGAGGGGGAAAAAGCAGCACACACCACCACCACCCCCCCTGGCAACTGCTTATAAAAAGGGGAATACAAGGCACTGCAAAAAAATGGAGGAAAGCACAGTGCTGGAGATGAAGCTCTATACATTTACCTGCTGATGATGCTTAGGATGTTTATCCAACTAAGAGTCAGAAGTGAAGTATCTATTATGGAAGTTGCTTCTGCCATGAGTTAAGCAAGGGCTCAGCCACCAGCGGTCAGTGGCATGAAGGCAGGGAAAGGCACACTGACCTGCTACCACTAGTCCTCCTGGGCTACTTCACCTCACACGTCCCAGCACTTTTCCTTATGCATCCTGTTTAACTGATCTCATTTAAACCACCATTCCCAGGCTTTCCTCCTACATTTGCAAATAAAAAGAAAAAATTACTCGCAATTTTATAAAGCCTGTTGTGTAATAGCCATGGTGAGTTCTCTCAGTGGGACTCAAAGCAAGCATGAGGGGAAAAATAATGAATGAATAACACCTTTTGGATGTGTTACCATTCTATGGTCTCCTTTTAAGTTAAGCCAAGGTATTATACATAGAAAAAAAGTCACACCTGCCTTTTTTGTGCCAACTGACAAATGTCACAGAGGAGAGTTGAGCTAGATACCCCATTTCTCTCCAAGTGTAGCAGTTGGGATATCAGTCCCAGACGTACTGAGGCTTTTTTGCACCGAGCTGGAGAGCGCTCCTGGCAAGTCAACTGTCTCAATCTGTCCCGGAGTTAAAAATTCAGTTAGAAACGAATCCCCTCTCTGGGACATTCCTCTGGGTCATCAGTTCTGACTGCAAGTGTACTACAATCCTCACGTTAGAATTTTTGTTTTGAGGAGACAGAACCTATGTAGTAGCTTGGAAGCTGTCATGGAAACTTGCAGCATCAATGCTCAGAAGAGAATGGAAAAGCAGACGTTAAGAGCAAACCAGGTGGCAAGCAGCCTACTCCAGCAACAGGTAGCAAGGCACTGCAGGGCTCCCCAAACCCCAGAGCACACTTCAGAGGATGCTACATAAGCAACTAAAGCTAAATCCAAGTGCCTGATGCTGTGAAAAGATACAACCTTCCTTCATTTGGCTGACAGGCTCCTCATAGCTCTGTTGCATGACCCAGCCTCTCAGCATCTGAAGCCCACGTGAAGCAGGACACAGAATCATAGAATGGTTTGGGTTGGCAGGGACCTTTAAAGGTCATCTAGTATGTGTCACCATGGTGTCATCATGGTGTGCTGTGTTTCCATGCCTGGTTTCTGAACTAGAACACTATTACATCCTTTTCTCCAAAGGTGAAGCTGTGATTCAGAAACCTACACCAGACAGCACTGGTTCGTGACTGGGACCACTGCAGGGCTCTTAGTGGAGATTAAAGGGAAACTTCCTTCCTACATGAAGCAGCTCCTGGCCACCACCAGCTCTGATCTCACACACTAAGAGAAAACCAAAAGGTGCCAGCTGATGCTATGGCCAGCTCTAACCTGGAGCAGCTCAAACGCTGCCGTGGTGTGGGTGGCTGTGGGCCGGGTGTCCCACACAGAGATGGGACAGGAGGGAGCAGCCAGCCCACGTCAGCATCCCCCAGTTTATTTTTTTAAACTCTGATTCCACACCCAAATTCACTACAGTTAAACCAGCAGTGTAGCAATCACCTCAACACGAGAAGGTTTTCTTTAAATCCCAATGAGGTGTCTAAACCAACAGTCAGCTGTCCAGATACAGTGTGGATACTCTGAGTTTGATGACAACAGTTCAGAAATTCAAAGACCTGGAACATCGGAAGCCAAGATTTTTTTCGTATCATTTCAGTAACACCACAGTCAGGAAAATACATTCCCCACAAAAAGTTCACTTCCCTGGGAAGATTTGTTACGTTGATCGTATGGTGCTGCACACGAGCCATCTAAAAAGCAGGAAGAGAGAGGATAAAGCAGCAAGAGCAGAGAATCCCAGGGAAACTCAGCTGTGGCTCACGCTACAGCATTTCAAGTGGCACACGTTGCTTCACTTCGAGCAACTGGAGGTTTCCAACCATGCTGGTGTTTTATGGGGAAGGAAGATGGGAGAATGGGGCAGAAGAAAGGCTACTAGAAACCTAAGAACTGAAATTCTACTACTCAAGAGCTGAACAATGAGCTAAACAATACAGAGGGTTTTAAAACTAACCCTTCAGGGACGCAGCTGCTAAACTATGAGGATAAATCTTCTGCACTGAGCGGCACAGAAGCTGCCCGTGACTGCTCCTGGCTACTCCTACATGGCAAGCTTGTGGCACTTCCAGACCAAAACTTCAAAAGCTGTCTGAGACAGCAGGTTGTGGCAACTCCCACATCACTTCCAGAAGAACTACGGCCTTCTGGACAAGATCTAGGCTGCTGCCTGATCAAGCAGGAGATGTCAGAGTGGTATGGGGCCCCCGACACCCTGCTATACAAGAGTCAGTCACAGCTCTGCCACAGAACTAATGCCTTTAGATACATTTGGTTTATCAGCCATTTTAACATCATTCTGCGTTTTCATATCATCGTATCGCTTCTCATCTCAAAGCACACAGAGTTACAAAAGGAGAAAATACCTTGAATTACTCAGGAGTTGCATCAGAAGATTAAAAAAACCAGTTCAACATGGCCTGTATTTAACTCTTAAAAACCTTGAGAGACTCAGGAACACACAGCTCCCAGTTTATATTGGGCAAAGCAGGGGCAAGACAGCGAGCAGGATCTTTGCTTCCTATGTGCAGGGTAAAAGAGGCAAAGAACTGATTCGTGAGGCTGTTCTGGGCAGTGCCAAAACCCTTCTGCAAAACATCAGGTTGACCATTAGCTTCAGCTGAAGGAAGAACAGACCAGGGGTGGGCAGGGAGGGCCTAAAACATTCCTCAACACCAAAATAAATGCTTTAAAAGACTTCAGAGAAGCTCAGATGAAATAAGACAGCTCTGCATTGCACGCAGCAGTACTATGGACTGATAACACGTTACAATTCTTTTGTTCATGCAGCCAGCAGATCTGCAGCTGCCAATCATCCAGCACTCAGCATAGCACCCAGCCAGCAGCACAAATCCAGATTCACCACTAAGCCCATCCCAAGCAGCACCGGTTACCAGCAAACTCCTGTGGATCGAACTGTACAGTGTGGACATAAAGCTTTTTCAGTAGGATTTCCTGACCTAGCTGACTAAGATCCCATCGCTGGCAGGGATGGACACAGCAGCTTCCAGCCTCAGGCCATCACACTGCTCTAAAGCAAACTTGCCTTCACCAGCTGAACATCTACAGGAGTTTTAAAGCCCATGTACTATGGGGACATGAATTTTTATACAATTACAAACCAACTGTTTACTGGACTGCCAGAGACAGGCAGTACCTGTGATCATCTGGAGTCCCTTAGGAGACAGCCTCTGCAACACCCCCAGGAGATCACATCAGGCAATCTGAAAACCAAGAATCAAATCACTGGCTCCACATCTGCTTCCTTTCAACACTGCTAGTGGTGCAGAAGGCTTGTTACACAGGCAGCTTCAATATCCAGCTGTGTCATTAGTTCTTATCTCCCAACAGAGCAAGTCTCCCCCGGGGACCTGCAGCTCTCGTTAGACTGACAGCTCTCTCATTTGTCTTCATGACATATTATGGAGACATAGAAATCTGAACTTGTGCCACTCAGCTGAGTTCCTTCCAACTGCAGGCTGAAGCTCACTGAGCCTCCATGATATAAACATTTACATTCAAGGCCAGGTTGGAGCAACCTGATCTAATTGATATCCCTGCCCCTGGGATAGATGACCTTTCAGGTCCCTTCCAACCCAAACCATTCTATGATTCTACCTGGGGGACTTGTACCTACTTTTGTCCATGTCTACATTTTTCATCACCCCACCTGTTTGTTTTGATTTTGTCGTCGTCCCCCCCCCCCCCCCCCTTATGTCTGGGTAGTGAAGTTCTTTGGTGTCAGAATATCTTTCCATCCTCTGTAGGTACAACACTCCTGCAGTAGAAGCTCTGATCCTTCACTCACAGCCATACGCTACAGCATCTTCACCCGCTCCCCACAAATATCACCTTTGAGCTTCCTAACAAAGACACCAAAAGGTTCTATTTTCCTTTTTCAAGAAGTGGAATTTGGCTAAAAAGTCTCAACAAACCACTGGATGAAAAAAAAGTTCATTTTAATTAGTGTGGGAAAATGCTGTGCTTTGAAGCAGAGGAATCTGGCTTTAACATAAATCTTTTGCTTAGCAAAAGTAAATCTTTTACTTGGATTTCCCCTGCTCAAGACTGTCAAACATTATTTATTACATTGGCAACAAATCACTTCTGTAGCTCTGTGAATTTACATGACATTTTGGAAAACACTGCAAGACAGATTCCCTGGCCTGGTGAGTTACCAATGTAAAAAGGAAGATGAGGTACAAGGCAATATTTCAGGGGAAGGAAGACAAGATGACAGGAAGGTCACTGGGTTATTATTTAAAGGAAAAGTAGTAGGCTTGGGAGCATTTCCCATCAGAGGCAGCAACATGGTTGGGAGACAAGAGGATCCTGGAAGTAAAACAAAAAAAGTTGCACAAATCCACCTTGTTCTCTGCTTTGCTTGGAAAGTGAATCCCACCTCTAACCAGCAACAGCAGCTCTCAGCTTTTCAACATCCTTGATCTCACATTTCTAATCTCATGCATGTAAAAGTTGAGCATCACCATTCAGCACAAAAAGAATGCAGCAATTCTTTGGAAAAGGGAAGCCGCTCACCTGTGAGCCTGGGTTAGATGCCTGAAGAAGGGGTAAAGACAACCTGCTACCTGAAGTGCCAGTTCTGGCTTGAAGGAAGGGCATCTCAACAGCCTCCTGAGCTTTCTGGACTCAACAGGCAAGAATCACCTTCAGTGCAATTGGGACAAGAGCTACAGAAAAGTCTGACTTTGTTCAACCTTGTCATCAAGTGCTGCTGAATTTTGTTTCAACAGGCTCACATCCTGCATACTCACATCAACCAACAACCAGGCTTTCCCTTCGGGGAATGCAGAGCAAACTTTGCACGCACAAAAAGGTTCACAAAACTTTAGAGGAGACCTGAAAAATAATTCAGAAAGAATGAATATGATAATGACACTCAGCATAAAGGTATAGAAGGCTACAAAATACGGAAAGGCCTTGCAAGAGAAGATTTGCTGACTAGTAAGTCCGGCAGTAAGACACTTAGAGTCCTATGGGGAGTCTTTCAAAGATGTCCCCTATTACAGGAGTTAATCTAAACATCAGATTTTCCTTCTCAGAAGCAGTTCAGAGTAGAAGATATGACCCCCGCTTTGGTCATTGTTTATAATTCTCGCTTGGTTACATAGTCTTCTGGGTACAGCAGTTCTGGGAAAATCAGTTGCTTAATAGTAAAGAGAAGCCAGACCTAAAGGATCTCCTGCAGGGGTGACATCCCAGCAGCACAGATTACTACACGACACCCCATTTTCTGCCAGATTAAAAGCAATACTGTCCTACTAGCTCTGCCTAAGAATTTGTAGTAAGCTTGCTAAAGAGCAGTGCTCTAGCACCAGATGGCACTGTTACCTGAAAAACCCACACCAGACCGTGGCTGAAGGCACAGGAGAAGCTGGGTGGAAGCCATAAACAGAAAAGTAGACAACATTTTGCCCCTACGTCAGCCAACACTTCTCACAGCCAGGCTGCCTCAACCAGCCCGCCAGTAAAGCCTTAGCTGAAACACAGGTCAGAGCCTGCAATCTCCACCAAGAAGAAAAGCAGTCATGAGGAGCACAGCACCTCTGCAGGCACCCCGGTCCAGCTTGTCGAGAGATGCCCAGTTCAAACAGGACCTAAGGGGATGGCTGTAGAAACCCTGGTGAATCCCAAGCCACCTGGGGTGAAAGCATCGGTTGTGCTGATCTTTTTGCCAGTATTTAACAAGGTCTATGTGAGATGCATTTGACTGCTAGAAGAGGGTCCCCTAAGGAGAAGCTCATCTGATTGCTAACACCAACCAGTGGGACAGGGAGAGAGCAAAGAGCCCATTTCAGCCAGAGTACAGATTCCTGGGATTCCCAACAGCCTGTTGCTTTAGCTTGCCATTAAGCTGTGTTCCTCCTTGTGCATGAAGAGTCTGTGCAGGAGCTCTTTCATTTACCTGAAGCAAAAGGAATCCTCACATTGTTGCCTTGGGAGGGAGTTGGCACTTACTGTGCAACAGGTTTTCCACCTTTGTGCAGGACTGCACCGGGGTTGCCATCTGGACAGCATCAGCGGTGTGGAAATCAGTCACCCGCCACTCCGAGCGGCATTTGGGGCACACTGCCAGGCCTGGAGGACACAGTGGGGCTGCTCAACTCCCCATCTGCCTTTCTAAAGGATGCTGGGAGGAAACCTCTGTGACTATCACCCACCAATTCACTCTGAGGCATGAGTGTACCACACCTTTCTGCATCTTTGGGAGCAGGAATAGGGAGCGTATCCATAACAAACACCCCTTTGCTCCCTTCCCAGAGCAAACCAAGGAGTGCTCTTCCACTGAGCCCACGCTGGACACTGCTAGGTTGGTGGGGACTCGGTGTGAGGGACCAAAGCATCCCTCCTCCCCTCTCCATCAGGTCAGCAGCCTGCAGGAGAAACTCCTCATTAGCCCGCAGCAAAAATCCACCTTGGAGAAACTGGCAGGGAACAAGAGGGAGAGGTATCAACAGAAAATCTCCGTGTCTGCTTTCCAGCTGGTTAGCTCATACGCTGCTGCTGTGAATACAAACCAGCCATTTAAATTAGCTCCTAATTGTTCACAATTATTCAGGAGACAGCATAACCTGCAAGCAGCTTTAAGACAGCAGGCAAGTAGGAGAGAAAGAACAGTTTAAGATGCCTTAACAAGATTCATATATTCATGTTTTTTTAGTCTCCCAGCCTGCAATCTCCGGCAACGCTGCCTCTCTAACACCCCCCACCCTCCCCAGATGTGTGCTTTGCATTGCAGAAGAAAACAACCCACGAGTGGTTCTACACTTCAGGTTTCTACTTTTTTCTTGCTCCAGTTTTTGGACTGGTTCAAAAATTAAACTAATAATATTTTGGTCTACCCCAGCCGTTCACAGCCTCTGCACACACAGCCGGTTTAAGCAACAGTATTTATAAAGCTGCTTAAAATTCTGGACACAGCCGGAGCTCTTTGATAGGATGTCAGCCATGCGACACCCGAACGTAGGAGGCTGACACAGGATGGGTAGTGCAATACAGCCCACTCTCCTTTCCCTTTCTTTCACCCAGAGCCTCCACTACCACCCTCACAGGACTCCCTTCCCCCAAACACAGACAGTAAAATGTGTCACAATTGCTGCAATTTTCTCTCCTAGGAGAGAAGGAAGGTATTAGGCTATTATCCTTAAATCCCTAGCATGCCAGTTTTGGTTCACACCTAAGACCCAACGCAAGTCCAGTCTGCAGGTCAAATCAATTTAGAGGACTGAATCCAGACATCCCTCAACAATAAAATTCCCTCACATTCAGACATGTTTGGACCCTGGGGTGATGGCACTGCCACAGAGCCAAAAGACTCATTGAGGGCTAGGAGCTGTCACAAATTTAATAAACTGAAGTAGGATTATTTTATCAAGTGGAGAATCTCCTAGAGGAGACAACATTGAAAAGCGATGTATAAATAGCTGTAGCTGAAAGCACAGCAAATGCTGTGTCATGCTACACTCTCCAGCCAGCCCTGGGCAGCCGGGGCACAGAGCTGACCGGTCTCTCTTGGAGCCTCTCCGAGCTTCATGCCTGCTCTGAAATGGAAGCATCCCCCTGGAGAAATGTTCTTGGTTGATCTCACATGCAGAACACACTCCCCAAGCCCACTGCAGTGCCTCACTGCTTGGCTACCCACGAGCAATGCTGCACGGACAGACGGGCTGGCTGAAGCCCACAGAGAAGAAGCAGGGCAGGGAAATCGATGAAGCTGATTGGGACCTGGGTACATTTGCTAGCTTAGCTGGAAAATACAGGATGCTCAGGCTGGAGATGGGGCAGTTTCCATGGCAAGGGCTGAGGAGGAACTCTGAAATCTAGCTCCCAAGGAAACCAGTATCACTGCCTCCTTGGCAGGACATGGCCAGGGCAGAGGGTCAGGGGTCATCTCTCCAGTCCCTCCTTGCACAAAGGAAGGCAAATGCTGTTTGAAGAGCTACAAGAATCTAACACTATCTGCGGCACAGCAAGGGTGCTGCAAAGGCTTTCTGTGAAATAACACGCTTTCTGAACCAGCTATATCCACACTTCAGTCAGATACTGATTAAAAAAATAAACCAAAGCCTTTACAACCAGTTCAAGCAACCTTTGGAATGCTACAGAGAATCCACCCAAATTCAGTGCCAGTGTGGGCACCCCGTGCATGCATTTATTCCTGATCAACAGCAAAGCCACTCCCCCAGCTCACACTGCAGAAGAGTGTGTGAATGCTACTGGGACAATGCAGCACAATTGCATCACTGCCCAAAAAACCTCAGCTGCAATTTCTATTCACTGAGAAGAGTTTCAGTTATCCCTCCCATACATAAATGCTGTATTGGCCATTACAAAAAGAAGGAACAGCCCCTACTGAATCCACACACCAGGCTACAGAAGCCCAGTTATTTAAGGCTGGAATTTCCGCAACCCCTGCACTGTTCCGTGTCTCTCTACGCAAGGGGTGAATTCACCACTTGTGGAATGGCTGGTGGAAGACTAAAACCTCTCCCAGACAGAACAGTTTTAATTAATCGCCTCCTGTTCAAACATCCTAATACACAAAAGCAACCAACCTTCAATTCCCTTCAATAACTCGGAGAAAATCTCACCAGGACTGGTGACAGCAGTGATGCACTAGGGAGATAAATGTAAAGCCCTTCAGAGTCTGACCACACACTCCTGGAGCACAGCACAGTCTCACCCACCCCACCCCTCTTGCTCAGGCAGGTCTAGTGAACTGACTTTTTCTTCCTTACCATCTCAGCCAGAGCTTTCAACATCATATTTAAAACCCATCAATGCAATCATGCAATGCTACTAAACCATTTTGCCTTAGGCTGTTTTCTAGGCTGACTTCTAAACCATTTATCATAAGCTCTCCAGATTTGCACCAGCAACCTAAAACAACACAGCACTTACCCAGCAGAACATCCAACATCTGCATGGGAACACTGCCCTCTGTGTCACCCCACAGATATCAGTCATTCAGCAGCACATTTGATGTGACAATAACTCATGATTATAGCTCAGAGAATCTTCTTTTCTCCCCCTGTTACTTCACTGGCAACTGAGGAACCCCAAAGCACATATGTAAATGGCTCACAGAAGTCACTGGTGTAAGTAAACACTCAGAGCAATGCCTCAGAAGCCAGAGGAGCAATAATGCCAGCTGTTTGCCAGTTTTGTATAAAGCGCACACACTTCCCACTGTAAAACTGCTGAAGTTAAATACCTCTCTGTACACCAGTTTTAAGGGCAAAATCCTTTATAGATGCTTTAATCCTTGCCACCCTGGTTTCCTCCTAACAGAGCATACAGAAGACAGTAAACATCTTGCAAGAGAACATCTTTATGCCCCTCAGCTCCACACAGGCTCTACAGCACAATACAGCCTGACAGCTGTACAACAATCACAAATTACTGGGGAGGGAAATATTTCCCAAGATGCTAAAATCCAGTTTTCAAGAACGGCTTGGGTGTTTAGGAGACCCAGCATCAGAAGAGTCTCCAGGGAAGTAATGTCTCTAGGCCAACCAGGAACCTGTGAAATCTTCCATTTTTTATCAAGAGTGTCTCAGAGAAACCTGGAATTGCTCCTTCACTAAAAACATTTCTAAAAGGTCACCTCTTACAGGCAAGCGAGGGGAGATTGCGGTGTGTTCTGCTAATGGTCAAAGCTGACTATCTTCTTGCAAATGTCAAAGACTAAAGTCTCGCACTTTAACTGAGGTTTAAAACTCTTTTAAAGGATGCCTTGCTGCCTCCCTCACCTCTGTCTGCATAGAGAACAGCAGGCTTTTTAAAAACCCTTCTCTGGATTTCTACATCTTCAGCAGGAACACGGCAATGTCTCTGTTCTCTTCTTGGCCTAATGTAACAAACATCAGAGAGTAAGAAACATATATTTCCATGCAGATCTGGTTAGAGAAGATGCTAAAATGGCATTGGGGGATGTCACATTTGACTCTGCAGCTCTGTCAAATACTGCACGCGTCCCAAGTGCATTCGTTCCCCTCCTGTCCTTCCCACCCCCCTTTCAGACCTGCTAGTTCAGCCTAATGTCCGAGACGAGCCAAGGTCTTTCATCTCAAGCATCTTCATTGCCACCGTGGACTCAGGTCTAACCTGACTGGATGCAAGTAGCTCTGCTGAGGATGCCCTTAGAGGACTAAATGCTCATTCCAGACAGCATGAGCAAAAAGCAGTACAAGCCTGTTTGCCCGAAGTCAGCGTTTCTGCCTCCAAACACACACAGCTAGTCAGTGAGAGGCTTTTTCTTTTTTTTTTTCCCCCATAAAAAAAAAAAGCATTTGCCTTTCAGAGCAGAAAGGCACCAGTTTCCTAGCACAGATGCAATACCGAGTCTCGCATTGTACCTGTGTTAACAGCCTCTTGGGATTATCTTAACCAAGAAATAAAAATACTACAGAGAAATGATGCGGCTAATCCATGACAAAGCCACTGATCCCTGTCCCTCCGGTGGCACAGCTCCAAATGTGTGCTTTCTACATCTGGATGCCTTCACATCTACACACCAAAGAATAAAAACAGTCTGATGAACGACTAATCAATAGCCCCATCCGCAAAATACATTTTACTTTCTTAAACAGTCAGTTATCCTTGTCAGGGAGCCCTGTATTTCCTGGAACAGTGATTCACTTGAAACCTATTTCCTAAAATGATCTTTTTTGAGGATATATTGTTATGCACATCTACAGCAGGAAAGCAAGTATTCTGCTTTAACACCAGACTCTTATGTGCCATATACATAACTTGGTCTTTATTTAATGGCTTCAGGTACAACAGAGGGATTTCAGCCCATCACAGCCCCAGTGAAACATTGAGCCATAAACGCAGAGAAGGTTTGCAAACGCTATAAAAACACCCTTGCGAGATGATTTAGAGCACTCTGCTCCCCTGACAGCTGGAGCAGGGCTCTGCCTCCTCCTCCTCCTCCCTGCTGCCAGAAAAATGGATGCAAACTGAACTCTGCCACTACCCGGCACTGCTGAGATACCAGAGAGAGGACTTGAAAGGGGGACAAAGCTGCAGGCCTGGGACTGTGGAAAGTAATGACTGGGCAGCGGATTTCAGGGTTGCTGAAAAGCCACATGTCATGAGCTGAACGGCATTAGCACGGCCGTAAGCAGAAGTGCTGCGAGGTGCTGAGCCCCAGCCGTGCTCTGGGAAAGGTCCACGGGTTGCCAAAGTCTTAGGCTGCATTGCAGAGCCTGTCATTCCTAATTAAACATCCAAACTAGGTTCTTTCCTTAAAACTGCCCCTACTCATTAATTGGCACTGTTTTCTCCTCAGATTAGGAAGGGTCCTGAAGAGGACATGTAAGCTCCAGCAGCATCTCAAACCAGGTCAGATCAGGACACTCCTACCCTTACAACAGTGATTTTTTTTTTTTTTTTTTCACCTGAAAAAGATTCCCCAGCCTTGCAGGGTGTGCCTTTGCAGAGGTCCTGTGTCATCAGCTACCGAAATGCAGCTAGTGCTTGGGCCAAACATGGCAGCTGTGGAAATTCAGGTGCATCACTAAACAGTGGACAAGAAGAAGCCAAGAACACACCACTTTGTCATCTGAAGGCACACGTGCTGCATATACTCAAGAATACACTCAAGATACTGTCAAGATTTAAAGTGTTTTGTGTGTACCGAAAAAGCAGCAGGAGGGATGTTTTTTGCTATGAGTGTGAAAAGACATGCTCTTTCTTACCACAAACTAAAAAAAAACCCTCCAGAAAGCCCCTGATGCAGCAGAATCCTCTTGTGAAAGGTCCTCAACCATGAACATCTGCATAATACAACCACCAGCATCGGACTTGCTGCTGACAGGCATTTCTTGCCTTTCTGACAGATTGGTTTTTGATACACCCCTTATCAGGGGTGCATGAGGAGATCTCCCACAGGTTACGCCACGTGCCTTTGCAACAGATCCATGCAGGGAACACAGAGCATCCCTTCCACCCCTCTTCACTCATCTGGCCGGATTCATTTCTCATTACCCTGGAGCTCTGTGCCATTTACCTTTACCCTATCAGGTACTGAGAGGTGCCTCACACCTCGCTGCTTTCCTCCTTCACCCTTGCCTCGGGCGCTGAAGGCTGAGAAGAATGATTTGGACAGAGGAAACATGAAAACCCAGCAGGCAGGAGGATACACTGGTCAGGGTGCCAGCCCTAAAGCCTTAAGAATCCTGTGTGCCATGGCATTTACGACTGAAGCTGCAACTTAATTAGGTTTGCTTAGCGAGTCATTTTCAACAGAATATAGGTAAGAACAGGTTTGCTATTAGTGCAAGGACTTCACTAGATTATCTGGGTGAAATGCTGCCATTACAATGGAACCTTTTTTCATTTTATATACTTAACCATGACCTACATCCCTTTGCTAGAAGGCAGCCCATCTCCAGAGGAAATGTGCTGCTCTAATCAGCTCCAGAATTTCTTCAGGGTTCAGCAGGGGTGGACGGAAGTGCCTCATGTCTCTTCAGATAAAATGCAGCATACAGAAGCTCCAGGATAGAGTGGTAAATCAAATGCAAACAAGTGGTCAAGTTCAAACAAGGGCAGGTGGTATCTGCAGCCCAATCTGACAGTCACCTTTTGCTCCAGAGACCACAGGGATCACCAAAGCTTCTGCATGTCCCCAGTGAGCCTGGCCAGCTGCTTTACCTTGTGCAAGGGGTTGTCTCCTGGTGAAACTGCAGACAAGATCAGGTTTGAGGCCCAAGACAAAATGAGAAGTCTTCAGGGCAGCCAGCAACTTTAACTCTTGCCTCCACAAGAAACAAACCTCATGAGCCATTAGTAAAGAGAAGACACAGACAAGTGGACTCAGCAGCAGTGTTAAGATACAAAAAGGGAGCAGCAGCTCACATGCAAGGACTACATCTTACCCTTGTTCCACAAAACTCTGGGGAAATTTAAACTGCTTCCAAGATACAGCCTCTCCTCTCTAGTAATGCAGGGCCAGCACAAAGAACCCCCAACCCCAAACTCACCCTAAGAAAATGCCCCAAACCCAGACATGAACCACAGAAGGCTCAAAAGAGAAGGAATCTGTGTAAACCTGCTGTGAGGCAGCTGTCCAGGGAGTCTCACCCATCCCTGGGGGCTTTTCTGGAGACACCAAGGACAGGGACCCAGCACACGCCAAGGGCATCGGGGCTGAGACAGGAACTCAGAGGGGCTAGAGAAAGCACCAAGAGTAACACCCCTCAGTGCCACAGCCTTTGGAAAACACTGCTTTGGTCAACGCATTCTCCCCATCAGGACATGTTTCAGATTGGTACTTTTTCAATCTCATCTCAATTTTAGATATAAAAACTAATTTTTTTTTTTTAATTAAGCAAAACCACCTCAGTTTGCTGCCCTCTCCACCACCACCAGCAATAAAGAGCCCCGATACCTCTGAAGGCTGGTAGCTTGGCTGATGCAAGATGCACAACAGGATACACCCAACAATACTGACAGCAGTAAAAATAACTGCTTTGTATGCCAGAGCAGGAGTCGAGATCAGGGGGAACAGAGAGAATGTGCACATACAATAGGCTGTCTCAAAACAACAAGGATTATGTTGCACAGAAATAGGTCTGAGATCTAAACAGATGTGAGATCACCAGGGGTGTGGTAAGAACGGTACAAATGAAAAAAAAATTAAAAGAAACCCTCACACATGATTTTTCCTTTTTTCCTTTTGTTCACATCACCCCAAACAGAACAAACCACGGAGAGCTGCGGCTTGAAGCTCCCTCCAGCTGGAAGGAAAGCAGCACCCCTGCTCCTTTGCTACAGCAGGGACTCCTCTCCTTCACGAGCACAGCTCTCCTGCAGCACAGGCTGGGGGGTGCTGGTCAGCAGGGCTTTGCTGGTGCTCAGGGCTGGTCTGGCACCCAGACCTATGCAGGACCCACCACCACCACGGGCACCACCGTTCCCACGCACCCTGCTTGCTTGCGGCAGCACCGGCACCTCTCAGGTCCCTGGGGCCGTTCAGCATCCCATCTTCTCTCAAACTTTCCCATCCCGTGTGCCAGACTGGGGATGTGACACAGATCTAAAGCTCAGCCGTGTCCAGGCACATGCTTTCACACCAAGCTCAACCAGAGCATGACAATCTGGGCAAGGAGGTTGGGGTGGAGGTGGTGAAGTCCACTCATCTTCCTCCCTCTCCTTACACAACTCTTTGCAGGACCGATCATTTCTGTTACAAGTTTGAAGTATTTCGATTTCAAATCTCAGCCAGAGAAGCACAATCTGGGAGTACAAAACCATTAACTAACTACTGACCTGGAGTCCAGGCAACTGGAAGTAGAAAAATCAGATTTTCCAAAGGCTTCGACCCACCAAGGGCTGCCTGCCCACAGAGTTGCTGCTAGATTTCACTGAAAATCCATATAAAAGGGTTTATGAAGCCTGTTATATGACATCCTTGAGGGCCACTGAATATACTACATGTGCTGTGAACAGCTCTCTCCTCTTCTGTCAGTGCTCAGACCTCAGAACAAGATATGGTTACTTTCCACAGTTACCTACAAATGTGAACAGCTCAGAGTGGAACACTTACCTGGTTTAGAAGTAAAAGTTTCACTCCAGATTTTTAGGGAAACTTAAGCCAAGTAGTTTCTTCTGCGATCCCACTCAGCAGTAACACAAACTGTTTGTGGCAGAGTCCCAGCAGCAATACAAGTCACCTCTGAAACCATCCCTTGCCTGAAAGGGTTGCACTGATGAATGGTTTGTATTGAAGTACTGCAGTAATTGGTGGATTATTAATGAATAACAGACAACTATACAGTTCTATCAGAAAATCTGTATTTTCAATTCAAGAGAAGATGCAAATGCCACCTTTCTGGGTTAAATGACTTTCAGGAAACTCCAACCCTTTCCACTCTGATTTCTACACCCTCAGGTGCATCCTCCAACTATATTTTTATCTCACTTGTGTCTTCAAAGCATCCACATTGTTTCAGTCCCGAGTTCAGAGCTCTTCCCAGCTCTGTCTGGTCAGCAACCTAGGCTGAGATGGTAACACAAAACCAGGAGGCACTAAGCCTCCCTGGCAGTCACAAGCAGGGCAATGATGAAAACTTCAACAGGCTTTAGATGTTTTAGAGATTTAGATGCTTTTAGAGATTTCTAATAATGCCTTACCAGCTGGCTTAATAAAGCAGTAACGGTAGCTGCAAGAAGGCACTCTCCAGTCAAGTTCTCCAGCCAGCCACCTGAAGCCTTTAAGCACCCCAGCATTAAAGCATTTAAGTCTCATGCACCTTTTGAGCAGGAACAGCCCAAAGATCAGAAGCTGGCTTAAAAGTCAAAGCCTGTAATTCAAAAATCCCAGATCTATTTCATCTAGCAAAGATGATTTTGATACAGTAGCTTAAAAAAAAAAAGTTAATGAAGTTTAAAAAGAAGGTGCTGCTCTCACCTCAAGAGCAAGTGATGATCAGTAGAGCTCATCATCTCAGAAAGTGACTGTGATGACAGCAGGTAAAATTTGCAATTGAGTCCTACTGCTGTCCTACTGCTTGCCCCAATCACAGACCATTCCACAAAGTTCACGTAACGCATCACGGTTGAGTGGATCAAGACAAACTGCAATTTTCCTCTTGCAAAAACCCCCAGCATCAGCCACCTGGTCCCAGGGCAACATTGCAGGGACGGTGTGCGATGGATGAATATTCCAACGGGGAAGTCTCCATAGCTTACTCTGAAAAAAGGCAATTATAAAAAGCGAATTGTGGAGATACTTGAACGCTGCGCATCAAAAAGCATATTGTTAGATGTTACCAACAGTCTGGGCACTCAAACAACACTTCATAACAATGGGGAAAAAACCCCTGTGATGTGCAAAGAAGTGAGAAACTGAAAAAGTGTAGAGTTTCCTAAAAAAATGATTCCCTTATGGTGGGGGAGTGGGATAAAAAAAAAATTACATATTTATCAGTGTGACATTTTACCAACAACAGCAGCTTTTGTGAATGGAGCATCAAGATGATTCAAGAAAATTGAGAGCTTCCAAACACTTCACTCTCTGCTCAGAGACATGCACTCAGCACATCACTCGGGTTTCACCCGAGTGACATTCCAGCAGCACCTGCCCCAGTCACAGCAGCTATTTCTAGGAAGGTGGGTGCCCAGAAGGGTAATTTCACCTGCCATTTGTGGCCTGGGTGCAAAGCACAGGCAGCATTTTGTCGTTTATGATGAAAAGCTCCTCCTGGGCTCTAATGGAGATTTGCCACTTTGCTAAATCATGGGTGCTTTCTTTCCCTGCAAGCACAAGATAAGCTCAAAGGCCACGTCTGGATGAGGCTAAGCTGGAAGCAGCAGTACAAGCCATACACAGAGCACATACCTTGCAGTGTTCCTACCACAGCCTCATTTCCACATGGCAACATAATAAACACCCTTTGCTTTACTCTTCTCTGGAACAGAGAATCCTGCTTCACTGCAAACACCCTACAGCAATTCAGTAAAGAATTAAAAAAAAAAAAAGCCCTTTTAGCTTCCATACCAACATCATTCATTAGCAGGGAAACCTAAAATACCAGCTCAGCATCAGCTTAGATGCAACACTCCCAGGCTAGAAGGCCACACTCTTCCAATTAAACAGTTTGAGAACATCCAGAGAGTTTATCTTGTGAAACTGGAAAAAAATGAGAGGAGAAATGGAAGTTCTGCCAGGCAGGGAGGCAAAGCGTTGGACAGGTCTGCCACCATCCAGAGCAAGGTAGGGAACATATATATTAAATATATTGCCCTGAATAACTTAACACCCCGAGAAAAATGGAAATAGGGATAGGATAAGGAATGTGGGGAGAAAGGGTCATGGAGGCACCAGAGATCCTGGCATGGGGGGGGAAACCAATCCTAGTCAAAGAGCGTGAATGGAAGGGCCTCCGAGGCAGCAAAATGGTGTAAAAATGAAAGAAAGAGCTATGACAAAAAGACTACAACACACTTTTGTCTGCAGTAGCAACAACACACCTCATCCTCTTACAGCACAGCAGGAACCAGTTGAGCTAAGAGCCAAGCTAGCAAATATTTCACAACTGCTACTTGGTGCCTTTTCTACCGTGCTCAGCAGTACGTACAGGTTGGACAACGGTGACATTCTGTGTCTAATCCTTGATCTTTTATTTTAAGCCTTCATTCAAGCACTGCCAGCACTGCAGATCAGAGGCAGGCAGTCTGAACTGGACGGGAGCTGAGCTAAGTTAGCAGCACTAACCAGCACAAACAGCATTTCAGGAAAGATTTCTTAGGCTGCTTTCCAGAACGAGAATCACGGACTCTCCAGCTCCTGGGGTATTCGGTTCACTGCCATCATCACACCAACACGATTCTTCCAGCACCAAGGAGATGTGGATAGGAGCTGCACAGCAGACTTCCAAGATTGTTCATAATTGCTTCTACCACATGGCTTGCCAGCCCAAACAGTACCAAGCAGTTGTAAAGAGCAGTTTGTTGCCCCCTCCACATGCTCACCCTGAGCAGTGTAGGAGCACAACACATTTAGAGAAGCGGATACGGGAGCAGGGAGACAGAAACATGTCCTACAAACACCACCTTGGAAAGATGATCTTTTGAGACCGTTTCTCATCACAGCTCTCCCAACAGCAAACACTTACCGAAGCCAGATCTGAAGAGCTTAATTACATTATCACAAGAGAAAGTTCAGGTCCCTGTCAGTCACCGCGGGCAGTGAAGTGCACTAAATAACTATCAGAGGTAGGGTGAGTAACGAGCCAGCTAGGTGGGCTGCTCTATCGCCAAGATCCAGTTGGTCAAACCCAACATGCAGGGCTCACCAACAGCACCCAACCATCTCCACAACCACTTAGGAGGGGGAGCTTTAGCACAAGTGCTCACTTCACAGCAAGCCCGCCAGCTATTGCAGTTCTGAGGTAAGTGTATTTTCTCTACACCACTGCCTTGCTTGCCTGGTTGTACACATGCTAATCTGAAAGAGTGCTGTAATCTGAAGAGAAAGCAACTGCGTAGGGCAGAAACAAAGGGAATCAAAGCATCCCTGTGAGAGAGACAGCATTAGGTGTGAATACACATTGTGGGTTTGCACTTAGGCCACATTCACTGTGTTAACTGCAGCCATAATTCAACTCACACTTATGAAAGAGCAGGTAAGATTCCAAATGGTAACCTATGGATAGCAATCTGGTACTAAATTATGTTTCTGAGAATGGGGGGAATAAAATACAAACGACATGATTAAGAGGAAGCCAGGAACTGAGCCTGGATTTCTTCCAAAGTTCAAAATGTCACTGTGAAAAAAAATAACACCACAGAAAAAACTCCTTCAGTTACAGATTGTACACATGTTACAGTGACCACATCAATGACCATATTTGTGATATTTATTTCCTCTAAATTATTAATCTTTTTCTAAACTCCCCAGTGAAACAAGAAATACAAGATTGGATCACAAAATACTCCTGTGGAATACAAAGAGTAGCTTGATACAGGAAGTGTTAAGTTTTCATCTAACACTCGGGCTCAGATAAAAACTGCCTCTGGAAAGAAATCTTAATACCATTCAGGAAGGTACTCGAGGCTGCTCAGGGCAGCCAGAGCCAATTCTGGTCAAGAAAGCATGGTGTGAGCTGAAGTAGGTGCAGAGAAGGGCTGCAAGGTGAGCAAGGAAAGAGCTTATCTGGCAGGGAACTGAAATGGGAAAAAGTGATTGTTCTTCACCACTTAAGAGCACATTTAGAATCAAGAAGCTATTTAGGAGGCAGTTTTGCTTTTTACAAGAGGAGATGGGTGTCAACTCCTTGCTTATTTATGCTAGAAATTATGAATTTCTCAGAAAGACTGGGGCAGTTCCTAACTCCAGAGATGAAAGTGCACAGTTAACTCTATTTACAGCAGGCCTTCTCTGAAGGATTCACCGGCTGCAAGGCAGGACTGGCTCAGGATGCCCTCACCAGTACCAGCCTGGAGCGCTCCCAGTAATCACAGGGAGTTCCTGCCCGGCACACATTTTATTACAATACAGTCACCCCATACTTAGCACTTTGCTTTATCATTACAGGGCAGATTTTGTTTGTGAACCAAATGAGACATTTCTCTGTCATGTACGAGCACAATCCCCAGCACCGCGCAAAACTAAACAGAGGAAGTTTCTAGCCCCAGAGTCAAAAGGGCAAATCAGCCAATTCAGCTACACAGGTCAGATGTTCTGGGTGAAAAGGTAGTTACTGAGCCATAACACACTCTAAATCTGGCTGTCTAATTTTTACACATAAAGGGAGATCTCAGAACATTGATAGTTGGCACACTGGGGTGATAAAAATATAAATTAATGCATGAAAAAAAATCCTGAAGTTTCTTCCTCATCTAAGCACCCAGGAACTCTGGCATTTCCTGTGCAGTGTCACCTTCCCTGATGTGTAATTCTTCCAGGTACTCTTCTTGTATTCCTGGAACACAGAGGTGAATAGTCCAGGAAGCACCCTGTGTCACCCAGGGTGCAGTCTGCTTCATCCTGTGAAGTTTACTCCAGTTCAGAAAGCTTCCATGGGCAGGATAATTCAGCTCTGTGCTCACCAATCACAAGCTGCATTAAATATACTCTTAGGAGGAAACCTTATATTCTACTGCAACTCCTTAGAGGAGCTTCCTAAACTCTTTGGAATACACTCGAAATGTTGGCCAGCCCACCTCTTCCAGGAAGCAAAGGAATCATCCACATCTGCAGACTTTAAAAGAAAAAGAAAAAACAAACAAACCAAACCCCACAAACCCAGAAGTTTTCCAGGAAGGGCAGAGACTACTCCTGCTCCCCTGTTCCTATTCTCTGCTTTAAACCAAAGCCCATGGACAATTCCCTACAGCAGACTGTACCTCAGCACAGAAAACCAAAGCAGATTCTCCAACCTGCAGCAGAAGGACAGCTTCTGACAGAAGTCCCATGTGTTAAGGACAAAACAAATGTGAAGAGGCGGTTCATTATGTATGACTTCCAACCTGTTACACACACACACATAGTAACTCTAAATTTAGAGTAAGTGGCTATTTTGTCTCAAGACTAATGCTGCTTCAAGGAACTTGGACTCAGACACTGAACAGAAGCATGAATATTTCTTGCACTAGTCATGAGAATTATTCACTTGGATTAGAGATGTAATCCACCTTCCAAGGGGGAAAAAAACCCCATCAAAAATCCCAAACAACTTTCATCTTCAAAAGTAGACAGAAGGGCAAAGCCAGAGGACAAATAGCAGCTTGTTGAAAAGCTGATCAACTCTGAACAAAAATATTAAGCAGTGTTCCATACAAATACACCCCAAATACTGAAAAGCAAAGGTGTGAGAGCAGATGCCAGCAGGAGCTCTGGCCTCTTGAGCTGGGCAGCCAAGCCCCACGCCACAGGGGCTGAGACATTCGACCACTCAGCAGCAGGAGGCAAGGCAGAAATGGCTGTTCCCGTGCTGTGGGAAATGCAGCTGGATGAAGGGAGATTCAAAGGCCCCTCAGTGAGCAGAGCGCTACTCAAGCTCCGACGGTTTCAGCGCAGATGTTGCCCATGAGTTCACTGAGGACTGAGATCTAGGACCAGTTATTTAACAGTTTATCTCGAGCCAAGAGGCCTGAAACACCAGCTTGATTTTAGAAACACCACTATGAACTAACTTAAGAGCCTTCATCAAAGCTACTTTTCACCAACGATGTTTCTAACTCAGCTTCACAAAACCCACAGCTCACAAGATTTACACCTGAACTAGCTTTTTCAAACGCTAGCTTACTCAGTCTAGCTACTCACGTGAGTAAAATCAAATAGAGCTCAAGTTCCTCAATAGCAAGAGCTGCAGCATGCAGCTAATTTCCAAGCATCCTCTTTTCCACATGCCAAATAACCAATGTATTACAGATCGAGGTGAGAATAATTTGCCCAGGTAGAAATCTCCAGCTACCACTGCACTGACGAACGTCACAAGTTTTTCCAGCAGGCAGCACATGCTCTGCAGTGCTGATCAGAAAGGGTCAACACAGAAGGTTCTGAGCACACACCAGGGGCCTGGCAGCTCTGATGCCAGCTGTCCTACCCAAGACACCTGACAGAGAAGTTTGTCACCTTTCCAACACACACAGCCAAAATGGCACTGCCACATCAGAGCTCAGAACACACTTTGAAGATGAAAAGTGCTACTTACTCGCTAAGTATCCTTATCAGCAGACAGGCAGCACTGTTTCTTAGGACCAAAATGATTCATACGCAAAATTCTTTTATTCTCAAAGAGGTTATATCCTTTCAAAAGTAGGTAAAAAATAAACCAGTCATGATGGAACTAATTCCAGCTCTCCCCCTATTAATGTATTTCACTAAGCAGAAGGTTCTTCATCCACTGACAAATGAAAACCATACCCAGTTGCTTCAACGGGAACCACGCACCAAGCAACTCCCAGCTTTGGGCTAAGAAACACAGTTAAAAGCTTTAAGCTCCTGATCTTTTCAGCTGGTGATTAAATAGCCCTCTTCACTTGTCAGTCTCCAAACACCTCCCTCACAAGCAGAAAAGCTAAAAGCTTTACAACCAGCAGTAAGAACAAACAACCCAGGCTGTGTTTGATGTGCGCTGAATACACGGTACCGCTGTTGCAGTTTTATTGTACAAACCAAATGCTGCTTAATGGACCAAGGGCATAGCCACCCAGCTTCTCTTCAACTCAGGAGACTGTAACCAGAGGCTGTGAAGTGATACCATTGCAAATGCAAGCTGAGCAGGGGCTCCTTGTTTCAAATGTACTCCGGTGAATTAAATTTTTTTTCTGGCCTGGAAGCTACTTCAGTGCTCCTGTCCTCTCCTAGCCTGCTTTGCTGCAAGTCCTGGTTTCACCTCCTACCAACACAGCATTCATTCCTTTCACAGAGTTACAGCACCAGCTGTAGAGGAAAGAAACAGAGGTCATCATTTTAAAGACAAAGGCGGGGGGGGAACCCAATTGTTTTGCAGTCACAAAGAAGCCTGTCTACCTAGAGCATCCACATCCATCTGCAGCAGGGAGCTGATTGGGCAAATTATTTAAGATGGAGTTTGATGTGTTTCACTTTCAAGGCCTCAGCATATGTGCACAAGAAGCATTTTGTGTCTTGGCTTTTACCTGCTCCCCTTATATAGCCAAGCAACCTTCTACCCCATGCCAGAAGCTAACAGAGCAAGCAAGTCCAAAAAACAAAACCACCCCAAAGCTAGAGTTTCACCAAGGTACCATTCCACACATTCATTTGCTAACGTTTAGAGCAGCAGGTCAGGAGATACCTGGGGCACACTCTCAGCTCACAGGCAGCAGTTTAAGTCCATCAAGCACTGCAACCCCCCTCCAGTCACAGAACTTCTCTGGTACAACATACACCTGATGGAGAAGGATGAACAAAGCAGAAAGGTGATGTCACTTCTTTAAAAAAACAACCCAAAAGGCACAGTGTACAGCAGTACAGTCTTAGAACAACTCTCAACCCATGTTTTTGGCCTCTATCTACACATCGTATTCAAGCAGAGGAATTCCATCTGCAGGTGCTTATTGGAGCCATCTCTCCATTAAACTGCTTTAAATCCTACACAAGGGTAGAAAATAAATGTAACCTCACCTGTAGGTCCCCTTATCTCATATCCAATATACAGTTATCGAGGCCACATCCACCCTCACTATGTTTATTTCCACCTACATCACAATGTGAAGATTTCAGCCCAGTAAACATTCACACTTTCCACTGGGGTCACTTAGTGGCCTGGTCCAAGCACTCCCCAAAGGCTGGGGCAGAGAATGTAGCAGACATGAGTCCAGACCTTTGTTTCGCAGATGCACAGTTAAATGCAGGAGGTAGGCAAGAATAATCCTGAAATGCAGTGAGAGATGCTTTCTAAGAAGAGTGGCAGCCGAGCCCACCATACCACAAACCGCACAAAGGGGATTCCTCCACAGATCCTGGGATCCTCCAGCGCGATTCATTCAGCACACGCTGAAAAGAACAGGAACACTAAAAGGACAACTGTCAACTTGAAACTCGGACACATCTGAAAGCACTGAAGCTACTGCAGTTACCAGTAATCCCCAGCACCTCTACCGCCAAAACCACATGTTTTTCATAGTATTTGATGTTTCTAATCAGTCATTACAAACATTAACACTCTAACCTACCCCCCCATACTCTCCTGTTCCCTTTGCAGAAATACTCAACATTCAGAAAGAAAAAAACCTTATCTGTAGCTGTCAAAGGTAAATCACCCACCAAAGGTAAAGTCCCATGACCTTCAATTAAGAGAAAGCAACTTTTGCTGCAGTTTAATTCCACAAATTTGAGTTAGACAAATGTTTTGGTTTCAGACACAAACATGCACATATCTATTTAGCAGCCAACAGCAAATGGGGAAAAAAAAAGCCCAAACATTACCATGGAGTCTTCCCATGTTTGTTTGGTTTTTTGTTAAAGATGGAGTGAGCATTCTCCTACCTTGCTACAGGTCTCAGGAGCAGGACACAGCAGCTACATGAGGTAGAGCCCGAACAGAGTTACAGGTCAAGTGCTCCAGGAGCACTATATAAAAAGAAGAAAGCCAAGCCATCCTCTGACATTTCTCAGTTCCAGGAAGCTCAGGACCAACAATCTCAAAATCAAGTGAAAGACTTCAGATTAAAGTACCAGCTCCTGTGCTTGCAACGACCCATTTAGGCAAAAACCCAACACATGGTGGGAGGGAACAGGAGAGTGGAAACAGTGAGGCAGGTTTTTCTTAAGTAGTATTTAGGAAGGTGTCATCACCTCCTGAGCCTTTGAAATCCCCCAAGTAATTAAACAGTCAAACAGTCAAAGGAGAGGAGGCTTTTAGCTCCACAAATGCCAATTATTTCCCAGCACCAACACAGATGCTGAACATTAAAAATAGTGTCTTTCCTTTAAGAGAGGAGAGGAGCTGAAGACAGCTGACATAGGCAAGCAAGACCTTGCCCCAAAAAGCATCTGGCAAAGCTTCTGGCCTTTAACTTCAATGAAGAAGCTTCAGACAAAAAAAAGTAACATTATAAAACTGCTTAAAGCCACATCTTTGCAGAAGTCTGCACTGGAGCTGCATCACATCAGCCAAGGAAGAACTTGTATGAGAAACTTGCAGCAAAATGCCTTCCTCACTCAGGTACTTCAAAGCCTGTCATGGCTTTTGATTGATTCCTTTCACAGCTTTTAGTGCACATTAGTTTGTTTACAAGTCCTAAAAGCATTACAAATTTAGTTTGAGGGTGTTTTTAAGCTACACCAGCACACTGAAAGCGAGTGCACCTTGGAAGAGAGCACATCACAAAACCTCCTTACTTGGGGAGCAGTTTTGTCCATTTTAAAAATAACCCTCCTGTCTGGATTTGGAGTACTTATAATTAATTGCTTAGCCCAGGTGGCCATTTGCAGCTCGTGAATTATCCAGGTACTCTGCACACTGTATACAAAGCAACCCTCCATCCAGTGATAGCATATACTGGTTAGTACTCCTGAGATTTCCATATCATGAGTTGTGTGGGATTCCACTTTTGCAGTAAAGCATTAATGACAATCCCCAAGTCTACACTGCAAGAGCCAAACAAACCAAAGTAAAACAGAGAATTGACTCAAGGGTACATTGCCTGGCAATGGCCACTCAGAGGATATAAAGGTCACCCATTAAAGCAGTTCTGTTTTACACAGAACTGCAGAAAATCCAGTAAGCCTTTTCTCTTCTCCAGTCTCTAACGGCTACAAACATCAGGTGGTTTCAAAGAACCCCCCTGGGAGACTAACTGAAACATCAGATGCACGAAGAGGGTTAGATACAGCTTCCTCACACAGTAAACCCTAGGATTAAGTGTTTACAGGCATGGAACTCGTGTGCTGCAACAAAACTAGAGTTCTGCACTGTGACCAGAATTTCCTGACAGCTGCTGGAAAGGACTCTGCCCATGCAAGGCAGAGCAGCTCCCCTCTTCACCAGCTGCAACATTTCCAGGCAGCCAACACCTCACCAGGTTGGAAGGTGGAAAATTTTTAAGGCTCTGTTTTCATCTCTTAATTGCAAATGGGTTCCACAGAGTCACTAGTTAGCACTAACATCTGAAGAGCACAGGCCGATGAGCTGGGATCCCAGATGTGAGGGCTGAGAGTGGCTGTGAAGGGACAGAGAGGGGAAAACACAGGGCTTCCACGAAAAACAAGAATTTCCTTCTCCTATAGCAAAAGCACAGCGAGATGGCAACTTAAAAGTCTAGGTCACAGCAGCAACTACATGTCAGAATTGAGACAAGAAATAAAATAAGTATTAAAATCTTGAAGTGGTGCAAGTAAAACATCTTCAGAAACTTCTGCAACTTTTTATTCATGTCTCAATATTTGAGGTCAAGAACTTGAAACAATGAAGGGTGGAAAGGAACAGAAGGGCTGTGTGGGATGAAGGAGAGTTGAATTTAGAGAGGCTTGTGGAGATAACATCAGATAATTTCATCAGATAAACTGATCAGCCATTGGGTGTGTGAGAAGCCTGACAGTTTGAATGTTTCCAAAGCAAAGCTGAACACAGTGAGAGACACCCAAACAAAGTTGTGTTCTGGACTTTACAAAACAAAAGGCTGCTACACTTTATTTATTTATTTTAAAATTGCACCTTGACTCATACAGCAATTCTGGGGCCCTGTCAGGTCCCCTATGTATAAATCAATCATCACCGTGTGCTTCCCACCGCATCACACAAAGACACCAGTGCAAGGAGTTCACTCGCTGAGGCAGACCCAGACCAGGAGGCAAGGAACTTGCTGGCTGAAGGCCTTTAGATAAGGCACTGAAATACAACACCTGCACTTTCCATTCCCCAGCTGCAGAAGAGGCGTATCTGCCTTGCACAGGCTTTGAGGAAATGAAAGGTGTCAGCGCTCAGAGCTCCTGCTAAGAGGCAGGAAGAAGGGTAGCAGCATTTAAGCACCCTACAAGCCTAATATATTGGAGCATTTTTGTCGAGTTCCCAAAGGCAGCTTGAGTGTGCTAACCTACAGCTAGAAATCCTGCAATTCAAATTCAGCTGGGTCTCAAGTACTCCTGCTAATTTGTTACAAAAAGCATCAAGTGCTCACACCAGTGCACAGCAATTTCACAACCTGAGTTGCAAATTACATCTATCAAATTCAAACAGCACCGTGAAGACGAGATAAGACTTCAGCCAGTCAGAACTGCTCTTCAGGTTTCCTGGGTCAGGAAAGACGTGGATGGCAAACATTTGGAAACAGAAGCCACCTCCTTCCAGGACTGCTTGGCTTTTACAATATTCAGCAGCAATGATTTCCCTGGGTTTTAAATGGGGCAAGCGGTCACGGATGGCAGGAAAGGAACACAGAGCCAGAAGGTATGAAATCTTGGCCCTTTTATTCACATCATTGTCATGATACTGCTAATGACTATCGGCGTGGGAATCAAGGGCAGGAATATGCTCAGACACACCACTTACCACTGGAGGAGCTAGGGGAGCTTTGCACCAAGCACTAGCCTTATTTCAAGAGAAAGTTTCTATTACTTATTAACGTCAGCAGTCGTCTGCTTGGTTTTAAGCAGCAGCCTGCCTACCATTTCCCACAGTAAAGAGCAAGAGCAAGCATTGAACTTCTAGAAGCACCAGTAAAAGCGACTAGCCTACCTATTCCCTAGATGAAAAATACAATTATTTAACCACCCATAGTTTAAAGAAAAGACAGGAAAGCTCTAGGATTAAAAATGGGTACAGAAAGCTGCCTTTTTGACCTTTGCACTGGGAGCCACTGGTGCTGTTCCACTATCCTCAAAATACACAACTTTATTTCTCCCTCGGTTACAACACTTGCTCACCCAAAACACTCACCAACATTCGTAGACTTTAAAGCACCTGACAAACAAGAGACAAACAGGCACTCAACAGCACAACATGGGGCTAGCAAAAACCCTGGCCCCAGGAGCACCTTTACCTTCTGCCCGCTGCAGAATTAAGAGCTCAGGAAAATAAAAAGCGATAAAAAAATAATAAGAGTGCTACAAGCACCCTCTTGAATCTGTGGTCCAGCTGAGAGCAGGACAGGTTAACATTAAGGACATCAAACAAGAATCTCACAGTTAGAAGAGGTAGGGAATCAAAGTCACAGTCTAAAGATGTATCTGCAGGTAACAGCAGGCAACAGCAGCCAAGAGACAGCAAACTTCAGGCCCAGGACAGCCATGTGGTGACTGTGGTTTGTACCCCTCCCAGTCTGGACAGTGACGAGCGTGTCAGGCTTACCTGGCTGGTTCTCACGTATCAGTGTAACCCAGAAAGGGCTGGGTCAGCAGGCAGATAAAACACCTGATTATAGACACAAAATGGTAAGTCCCACAACACGTTTCCAGTGGCGTCAGGTTTGTTTTTAGCAACCTCGAGCTGCAGCGCAGACTGTACGCAATGCCTCTCAATTTTCTTAGTGGGCAGCTCTTCAAATGGAAAAAAAATCAATATAAGTACACCTAAATTCCTCAAGCACTTAGGACACTTCTCCCCAGGGTCTACTACCCAAGTAGTAAAGATACCTACACCAGAGGAGGACCAGCAAAAGGAAAGACAGACAGACAGTTTATTTACATAACTGTCTTTGACTTCTGATCCTCCCCAGTCCAGCTTTTTCTAACATTGCAAAGGGTACAGTTACCAAGCAACTCAAGTCAGCACTACTACTTCTGGATTTGGGAACCTAATAACAACTCCTAAGTCTGTGTTTACTCACTCAAATTGAGGTGGCTTTGTTTAGATGCCGGAAACTACACTCAAGCTGGGACAAATTTTTGCTGCAACAGCACACAAAGATTTCATTGGAAGGCTGCAGTGACTGAATTGTGGCTCTTTAGAGAATGAACAGCTTGGGTTGTTTTGGGTTTTTTTTGGGTAGAAATGCACCATACAGCAGTATCTTCTCTGAATACCTGTTTTCATATTCCTTATCTCCAACCAGTCACGTGTCTAATGACACTACCACCTAAATTTAGCTCATTCTGTTCTCACTTGCAATCCCAGCGATGCCTGTAGGACTGCAACACACCTTTCTTCCTCTCAGCCTCCCCTCTCTCCTCTGCCATATGGGGCCATTTCTGACACGGCAAAGCACACCAGAAGCCTCCTGCTTTCGCCTGCCACCCCAGAAAAGCACTCGGACCTCCTGCTCCCCTACAAAGACAGCACAAGCTGCCTGTTCTGCTCCGCTCGGCGCAACGCCCATTCCTCGCAGGCCCCTTTGTGCTATATTACAGTGCCCCCGCGCTCGCTTTTGTCTCCGTACCGTCAGTCTGCGCAGAACCCCGTGCCAGGAGAACTTTGGGAAGTGGGAATAATCTAACCCAGACCTACACCTTGTGGCTCCCCAGATAAAATTAAGAAGTCACAGATTTACGTATGGCCTCATCAGCAAGGGGTGAACGCTCACGTAAACATGGGCAGACCCAAACCATGGTCACTCGCTGCTGAAATCTTCATGTAGTCGAGGTTTCCCTATGCAGCTCTTGACTCCCCTAAAGCAGGCGATGACGACACTGCCCAATAAAAGCAGAGATGCTGGCCCATATCCCCAACAAGCAAGAGGGGTCTGGAAGCTCACTCGAATCACCTTCACAGGCAGGCCTCTCCTTAGGCCCTTAAACCCCAGCGTCCAGTCAAACAGCCGTACTTAGCCACCAGCATCTGCGCTGGGCTTCCAGATGAGCCACGATGAAGGAAGGCAAAAGGCTTCCAACCTCTGCAGGACACCATCCACCTTCCCCACACTCAGACTGCTGCAGGATGGGGCGGGGGGGGGGCCGGGAAAATACAAGGAAAGGTGCAAGAGCCGCCTCCCGGGGTGCCTCCGGAGCTGCCAAACACTGCAGCCCGAGGAGCAGGGAGCCCAGCAGCCCCGCCAGGCCCCACAGCCGCTTGCCCCGGGAGGCCTCCGAGGCGGAGCCCCGGCCTCGCAGTCGGAGCCAGGCCCCGCGGGAGAGGGAGACACACGCAGAGGCCGAGCCAGGCGCCCCCCCCCTCCCGCCTCCCCCGGGAGGGAGCCGGCGGAGGCCTCGGCCGCCCCGGTTACCTTGGTCTCCTTGACGTGCTGCTTGATGCCCTCCGGGTACCACTGCACCCGCACGTAGCCCCGCCGCAGCGGGCTGGCACGGCCCTCCTCCGCCCCGCCGGCCCCGGGGCCTCCCGACTCGGAACCTCCCGAGCTGGCCGCCCCGCCGCCGCCGGTCCCGCGGCCGCCGCCGCCGCCCTCCTCTTCCTCCGAGTCCGAGTCCTCGCCGTGGATGAGGCGCACCAGGCCGAACCGCACCGAGCCGCGGTACCGGCCCGACACCAGGTCGTGCGAGAAGAGGAGGCGCTGCGAGCCGCCCGGCGGGGCCGGCAGCGGCAGGGCGGCGGGGGGGGCCGGGGCGGCGGGGGCCGGGGCCGCCTCAGCGGGCTGCTCCGCCATGGCGCCGGGAGAGCGGGAGAGCGAGCGGCCGGCGGCGCAGGCTGGGGGAGGGGAGGGGCGGGGCGGGCCGCGCGCAAGTAACGGCCCGTGGGCGGGGCCAGGGTGGGACACGCCCACCGCGGAGACGCGCCCACAATCGGGACACGCCCACCTCCTGGACACGCCCACCGCGCGGGCGGGGACCCGACCGAGGGGCCGGCATCGTCCCCAGGTGCCCGGTTCTGGGAGGCTACGCTGTGCCATCCCCGGGTCCCCAGTCACGGGGGGCACAGTTGTCCCCAGCCCCGGTGCCCAGCTGGAGCAGCTGATGGGTCTTGCCCCAGAATCATGTGCGCCTCTACTAGAAAAAGCCTCGACGCTGCAATCCGGATGCAGGCATCTGCAGGGGGAGGGGGCACAAAGCCCAGCTACCAGCCCTCGCTCCCACCCACGCCCTCCCTGCCCTGCTGAGACAGCCGCACTGGCATAGGGGCGGGGGTCCTCCCTGTCACTGGGCACTGTCCCTTGCCGGGAGATGCTCTCCAGCTGACAGCAAAGCCCAGATTTGCTTTTTATGGCTCCTAGAAACTAAAGGAATCCAAAAGAGTATTCACTGCCAACCCTTACCCAAAGATATCCTGCCTCTTCGATGTGGTTCCCTGCTGGAGCATTTCTCATTATCAGCCCCAGGGATAAGGAACAGAATAGAGCTCAATGGGACTGTTGTGTGGGAAAATCACAGCACACCCTTGGTTAAGGGCAGTTGAAATATCCATGCAGTGCCCTCTGGTTGTACGGCTGTTTCCAGGGATGTGCTGCTGGGAGTACAGACCTCGCCTGCAAGCCATGGCCTCTGGAATGGAAGGGCAGCACACAAATGCCACCATCATGAGGATTTCACCCTCCAACCATGACTGTGCTGGAGCAGCGTGTGTGGCACATTTTTTATGGCACAAATTTTTTTTTTGTTGTTGTTGTTTTGGTTTTTTTTTGTTTGGTTTTTTTTTTTTTTTGGGGACTTTTTTTTATGCTGAGGGTGGTGAAATTCTGACCCATACTGCCCAGAGAGCTGGTCGATGTCCCATCCCTGGAACCATTCCAGGTCAGGTTGGATGGGGCTGTGAGTAACTTGCTCTGGTTGCAGATGTCCCTGCTCACTGCAGGGTGGTAGGACTAGATGAGCTTTGAGGTCCCTTCAAACCTAAACCATTCTGCAATTCTATGATTCTACATCTCCTCGTACACCTGGAACCAAGGGCAAGGTGCCAGCCTCACTGCCTTTGAAGCCAAGGAGAATCGTGCATTTTTAGGAAGAGGATCAGGCCTTTTGGGATGGGAAGACGGTGCCTTCTGGCACCATTGGAATTGGTGACATGTCCTTCTCAAGGATTCAAAGCACTGCTTTAGCCAGAATGGTGATGTTTCTCATCATCTCTTCAATGTACATTGTAACAGACACTAATAAAATATAGATACACCTGATGGGCATAATTGTGTGTGTAGATGGAAACTGTCCCTCTTAGGAGCAACTACATGCTGCAGAGCAGTGGTGGGCTTTCAGGTAGCCACAAATAGCCATGCAGACAATCACATTATACAACCAATGGGCTCATGGCAGAGGGATTTTAATGGGGACATGTCCATGTTGTTTGCTCATTAGCAGGAGTTGAGCCGGGGGTGGTTTTGCCCTGTGATCCCAGCTGGGGCCCTGATGTGCTTCCATCGGGAAGCAGCACTGATGGAGAACTCATTGCTTCTGCAGGATACAAGAGCCCAGGGCCTGGAGAGTCACAGCACTGCCATACTTCATGCACATTACAGTCCTTGGGTGTTGAAAGGAGCATCTCCTGTTCGACATGCCAGGCTGTTGGTCTCCACTGAGGGACCTCAGCAAGCCGGACCACCGTGCAAAATACTAAGGCAAACTGAAGAAGTATTTTGTGTTCATGATGTTTTTTGAGAATGAGACTGATTCAACAGGAGGTTTGGAACATGCGGGACTTCTGCAAAGTGACACACACATCAAGCAGCTTCCCTCCCAGTTTAGGGACAATTCCTGGTGTTAAGCTGTTTCAGGAAGTGTTGATCTTTATTCTCTTTTCAGAAGAACTTCCTCTCAAGCAAGCTGCTCATAGGATCTAACCACCTTATCTGCCTCTGTGCCAAGATACTGGTGAAAAGCAAGACCAGTCCTTCCTCCCTGGGACCCAGCTAATACTGTGGGCATCTCTCATGAGACATCCTTGCATGGGCCTTGTGAGGGTTATGGGGAAGGTGCTGGGATGACTGCGATGTTCCACGGTGCCCACTGCTATTCTCGGGGGGTACCAGGATGCCTCAGCGTGCTGAGGTTCTGGGGTTCTGGGGATGCTTGGACGATGTTGGAATGCCCAGAGGGTGCTGGGATGCTTGGAGAGTACTGGGATGCCCGGAGGATGCCAGGATGCCTGGAGGGTACCAGGATGCCCGGAGGGTGCCGGGATGCTCGAAAGGTACCGAGATGCCCGGAGGGTGCCGGGGTGCCGCAGGGTGCCGGTGCCGGGGCTGCGGCGGGGCTCTGGTGCCACCTCGTGGGCTGCCGCCTCCCGCCGCCGCGCAGGGTCCGGCTGCTCCCGGTCCAGCGGAGAGAGAACGGCACTGGTTTGTGGGTCCGGAGGAGCAGAAGCTTTGCTGGGCAGCCCCGGCGCTGCAGAGGGGACAGCCCTGGGGGAATCTCTCGCCCGGAGAGGAGAGCTCTCAGCACCCTCTGCTCTGCAGCTCCTCCTTGGCCAATCCTGCCAGTGTTTGCCTCTCTTGCTGCTTCCCAGAGGCACATGCATCCCTGTGCCACCCCTGTCAGCTGCTCGGAAAAGCTGATGCCTTAAGGGAAAGGTGCTTTGGAGAGGAGCTTGCTACTCGGGTCACAGGGAGTGTCTCCACACCCTCCCGCAGGTACAACAGCCTAAGTCACACCAGAGGAGGTTTAGGTTGGATAGTGGGAAAAATTCTTAACTGAAAGGATTGTCAACCCTTAGAACAGGGGCAGTGGTGGAATCCCCATCCTGAATGTATTTAAAAGCCATGGAGATGTGGTGCTGAGGGACATGGTTTTGTACTCACCTAGCAGTGCTGGGTTAACAGTTGGACTCAATCTTGACGGACTTTTCCAACATAAATGATTCTGTAATTCTACGATTTCTCATCATCACACAGACAAACAGCGTAACAGGAGTCACTGTGTCCAGACCACATCAGGGGACAGAAATACTAGCAAGTTACACAGCACATGGCAATCTTTTGTCCTGTCTCAGTGAGCCCAGCAAATCTCCTGAGGCTCAGAGGGCGAGAGGGACACCTACAGTGCCCGGTGCCCCTTTCTGCATGGGATTACCCAGCCCTTCCCACCTTGCTAGTACTAACCCTCATTAAACACCTCTGGCCCTCCTCACAAATGGCTTCAGCGTGACATCACCTAGTGTACACATAACTTCATACCAGCCCAATCCTCCTCCACTCCTTCTCATCCTCTTCGCTGAGACCAGGCTCTTGCAAAACACCTGACAGGGCTGATCCAGGCCCAGCCTTGCTCTGCAGGATTAAGGAAGAAATATTTTACACTGAGGGTGGTAACCTTGGCCCAGGTTTCCTAGAGAGGTGGTCGATGTCCTATCCCTGGAGCCATTCCAGGTGAGGTTGGCCAGGGCTCTGAGCAACCTGCTCTAGTTGCAGATGGCCCTGCTCACTGCAGAGGGTTGCACTACATGAGTTTGAAAAGTCCTTTCCAACCCAAATTATTCAATGATTCTATGATTTGGCTTCCCTGTAGGTGGCATCTTGTCCCCAGTCATCTCCACAGCATCACCCTGGCTCCTACCAGCAGTGTGCTGGGACTGGACCAAGGGCAGGAGAGTTCCTGGAAGAAGCAGGCTGCCCCAGCAACAATCACTCAACTGCCACATCCCAAAGTCAGAACTGGATCTACACTGCCAGGATTTGAGACTGGAGGGTGGGGGCTACCACTGCCAGATCCCTGCCCACCTGCCTGGACCTCTCCTCCCAGAAGAGACTCTGCAGCCCCTGCTGAACCCCGTCCTCTCTTCTCCTGGGGATTGTGTTGTGAGTGGCCATGACCATAGCCCCGAAAAGCACAGGCAAGGAGGCTAATCACCAAAAGTGCCTGTGATGTAGGGAGGGGATAAAAGAGGTCCTGGCCTTCCCACTTCCTGCTTTTGGCTGAGGCTGCCACGGCAAAGCAGTCATGGGTGAAACTGCCCCCCAGACTGTTTGTACTCTTTCCTCAAAGGCCCATGTAGAGGAGCAACAAGATACACCAGCCCTGTAAAGGCAGGTGTGGATCAGCACAGGTCAGAGTGCAAAGCCTGTTTCCCCTGACCTCCACTGGTATTCCAAATACACTGTGAAGCAGCATCCCAGCATCCCTTCCCCAGCTCCCTGTGACTGTCTGCAGAGGGATTCAGCCCTATACCCTCGCAGAAGGGCAGCAGTTGCACTGCTGGGCCAGAAGGAATATGTCGAAAGAATATGACAAAGGAAAGCCACATAAATGTATATTTGACTGTTCTATCTATCATATATGCATTTTAACATTTCAGAGCACAGAGGAGAACCAGCCCCTCTAGGCTCTATTTAGAGCTTTGAGGCTGTAGTCTGGCCCCTGTCCATAGGAGCTCTGTATTTCTCTTTCAAAAGAGCAGCAGTTTGCTGCTTCTACACCCCCCTGAATGCCCCTCTCCAGGGGAGTGGCTGGAAGCATCACCCTGGCTTTGCAGGACATGCTGTCCAGGAGGAACTGCTGTTGGCAGCATGAGGAGGCAGCACCAAGGAACAAAAGCAGCAGGTAGCCAGCCTGGCAAGTGCTGAGAATACTGAGTTATGTCCGAAGAGCCACATCCTGCTGTGAAGTTACAGCAACTCCGAGTGCTTGCACGCTGCCAGTCTGCAGCAGCTGATGAAAAGGCAGGAGCCACGGGAGAATGGAATCAGAACCCATGGCTGACCTTGTGGAGAAGCCAAACCACAGAGCCCTGCTGCCAACCCTGGTATGCCACGGTCAAGAGAAAAGTGTCACCCTCTTGGGTATGTGGGTCCCCACGGTTAAGCCAGGGGAAGGTGTAAAACAAGGATGTAAGAGGAGTGTCCAGCTTGGTGATTAGGTGAGTAATTACGTGAGTTTTGGAGAGAAACCTCCCTGGATGCTGATGCCATCTGCATCCCCTGTGATGTCAGAACCTGCCCCTTGAGGCCAAAGCACTGTGAAAGCTGCAGCCACCAAAAGCAGCTTATTCCCTCTGCCTCTCATGTGCACCCCTCACTGCAAATCCTGCCCAGAGATAATTACTGTCTTCCTGAGCAGGCACCACAGCAGAGGGACCAGTCTGGCTGCGGGGCTGGAGTGACAGCTTGGGGCTCTTTGAAGATGCTGAGAGAGCTGATAAATATGTAAATCTCAGCACACTGCTGTGACTGTCATTTAATGGAGATTTTGACCCTCTGCAGCTGTGTAGGAGCAGAGAGAGCTGGACCCAGCTAAAACCACTGAGAGCATCATCCCTGCTTGACTATTCCAGCCACGGGCCAGCCTGTGCTTTGCTGGGCTCAGTTTTAAAGGCTGGGAGCTGCTCTGAGATGCCATTTCTGAAGAGAAGAAAGCTGCTGGGTTGTATTTCTGTTTCAATTACATTAAAAAAAAACCTTAAAAGAGGGAGATAAGGGTGTAGCCCTGGGTCACTTTGCCCATCGTTGGAAACTAAGGCATGTCCTGAGCTTCCCTGGAAACATTTCTAGTGGAGCAAAGCCAGCTCTGCCTCCTGCTCCGGGCTTCTTTCAGGGATGCATCTGGTTCATGATGATAATGATGATGCCAGCATCATGTTCATGTCTGAGATAATCCCCCTTTTATTACACATGTCCTGACAGGGACATATATTGCCAGCTTTGCCTATCCAGTTTCTTACATAATAGCTCCCAGGGACTGAGAGCTGCTCAGGGAAGATACTTGGGCTTTGGAGTGAGCTCCTTGGGGCAGAAACCTTAGGGCCAGCCCCTCATCCTACACAGAGCCAGCTGATTCCCCTGAGAATATTCCACCATTCAAGTCCAAGGGATGATCACGCCTGGCATGACCAGCAGCCTCCCCATCTGTGCCGTAAAGAAAGCTCATCCACCCCGGGCAGGGCTGCCTTCAGCTTCTGGCGGGCTCGTGATGCCGTCAGAGCATCAGGCGCAGTATGGTGCTCTCCTTTCCTAGCTAAGTCCCCTGCTCTCCCTGCAGGGCTGGCAGCAGGGACTCAGAGCAGAGCAATCAGCTAAATGCTTTATCCCTCTGCAGGCAGGCACGCCAGGGCAAAAAAACAAAACAGAACAAAACAAAAAAAAAAAGCCTGATGGGATCTTTTACTGACCTGTCACCTTAAAGCCTCTCACCTCTCCTTGTCTTTCATCAGGGTTATAAACTCCTTAGGATGTCATCACGTGCTCCATAAATAACAAATATATATAAGCAGGGTGCAGAGGGTGAGGCAGACAGAGGAGGGGAGACAAAGCCCTGGGTCCTCCTTCCCTGCTACCTTCAAGACAGCACCACAGAGGAGCAGCACAGGGTCCCTGTCCGGTAAGCACCCACCTTTCTATTGCATTCCAGTGGTATTAACAGCCTTGGGGACAGCTGGTGGTCCTGAATTCACTGTGACTTGCCAGCCCCAGTATCCCAGGATGAGGGGAATCATTCCAGATGGAGGGAGACTGGTGTATATAGCTTTGCTTTCCAGAAAAGTGGCTTGGGTGGAGGTAAGAGTGTGACTCTCATAGAATCGCACCATAGAATCACAGACTGGTTTGGACTGGAAGGGACCTTTCAAGCTCATCTAGTCCAAGCCCCTGCAGCGAGCAGGGACATCTGCAACTAGAGCAGGTTGCTCAGAGCACCAGCCAACCTCACCTGGCATGGTTCCAGGGATGGGTCTAATCACAGCCCCTGTTCTGTCCCTACACCTCCAACACATACCACCAAAACGTGGGCACAGGGACTCTTCTCACTGAAACCTTCCTTGTTCAGGGTGTGGGAAGAATGTGAGCTCTTCTGCAAAGGATATTTGGCTTCAAAACCTGGTGAATAACTCCTTACTACCAACTCATTTAAAAATTCAAGCTCCAGATGTAGGCAGACACTCCTAACATAATAAAAAGATGCCATGGGGATGGTACTGCTGACTTGCCTGTTTATTTACACTTGAGCATCTCTCTGCACCACGCTGATGCTTTGATCTCTAGTGCACAAAGAGAAGTGGGGGTGGGGGGAGGGGGAATTCACAGAGTAAGCTTTTGGTACGCTCCTATGTATACACAAATGCATGGGGCTCATCTCAGGCAGGCCTGGTAAGGAGCTACAGCCCAGAGTTTAGCCTGGGGTGTGACTTGAACAATATAGAGGAGACTGTGTTGGAGCATTGGAAGAGAGGTGTCTTGAGCCAGGGAAAGAAGATTTTTCCTCCTGACTCTGGTTCTCTCTTACTCTATGACCTGGGGGGAGTTTCCTTCACCTCTGCAGGTTGGATGCTTCCTGGGTGTAACAGCTGTGCTAGCACTGTCATGGACACACAGGGCCTGGGGTCATCTCCGGGGATGGGCTGGGGAGGATGATGGGTTCCTCTGCTCTCTCCAACCCCAGGAGATCCTGGCATCTGTGAGGAGCTGAGAAGCAAAGCAAGAAGCACATTCCTGTGAAACAAGCACAAATATATCAGCCCTCCAGCTGTATAACTTGGGTTGCCAGGAATAAAGTGCTGGAGGGGAAAAAAAATGAGGAAAACAAGCCAAGAAGCAGCCTTTCCCCATTGCTGACTTCTGCTCTGGGCTGTTGCTGGCTAGGGTCTTAAGAAACTTCTAAAAATAGCTGGATGGATCCGATTCCTCTTTCCTGGTTATCTCTAACAGGAACAGAGCAGCCACTTGCACACGAGGCCTTGAACCCTCCCCACTCCCAGCTCTGTGGATGCCCCTGTAGAGATTTTCCACTGTTCAGTTCTTTCCAGCTTTTCTATGATCTGTGATAAAGGCTTGCTCTTGGACGGTGTACTGTTTAACAGTGGCTATCAGTGAGCCAATATCCCTGAGCAACCTGCTCTAGGTGCAGATGCCCCCGCTCAGTGTAGGGGTGTTGGACTAGGTGAGCTTTAAAGGTCTCTTCCAACCCAAACCATTCTGTGGTTCCATGGCCCTGCTCCATAATTCTGGCAGCAGCTGAAATGCCAGCACTGCCCAAGGCTGTGCTCAGCAGGCCTCTCTGCCTTGCCAGCTCTGGACCTGATCCAGCAGCACCCCCAGGACCTTCCCCAGGTGCTCAGCACCCCCTGGGATCAAACCATGTTGCATTTTCGAGGTGGACAGGGTCTATCCTCTTGCCTGCTCTAGGATTTATCCAGGTGGATGAGGTCCTAATCCAATTGGCAGGATGAGGAGTTCCAGAAGATTTGATAAGCTCTACAAACACTACAACCCACCCAGCACCCTGCTCTCCTCTCCAGCACGGTCACCCCTTTACTTACCATCTACCTGTTCTCTTGGGGCATGAACCACCATTCCCAGCACCATTACAGTTGGTCCATGGTGACTAGAATGAGCATTGGGAATGTTAAATAATTCTCCTGCCAGCGGAATTCCCTTATCCTGACAGATCCAACCCCTTAGATACACATCCATTGCCAAACCAGTAATTCATTGAAAATAAATCACCACGGTTCCCTCATCTCACCTCAGACTGGATAAAACAGGCATTTCAAGCACCCAGCCCTTGGCATTTCAGGATGGAAAATTCCCAGCTTGCGCCAGTTCTGCCCAGTGCAATGTTTGTGCTGGTAATGCTTTTGTTTCTAGAAATCCTATTAGCTGGAGGCAAGCCTATAATTAGCAGGGGAAGCCGGCACCTCTCAGACAATAATCAAAAATGACCTGGCTTCACACTGGCTTTGCTGCAGATTGCTTGGTTATTGGGCTGGGCAGGGATGGACAGACGGACTGATGGCTCTGGGAGCAATTCCCACTATTCTTCCCTGCCGGATGCAACTGCTTAGCAAAGGTATTCACTTGGTTTGTCGTTCACTCTGGATTTATTAACTTGGTTTGCTCTCACATGAAACCAGAGGCAGATTGAAGGTACAGGCTCTGATCCAGGTCAGGGGATTTGGCCAGGCAGTGCAGGACGCGTGCTGGCAGAGCTTGCTGGGTGCTGGTGACCCTCCTGGGGGAACCAAGGGGTCTGGGGTCCCACAGCGCAGGGGGCATGCCCTAGGGTGGGCTGTGCCCAATGGGATCACACTGCACAAAGCTCTCAGGGCAGAGAGCAAAGCCTGGGGTCACATCACCCAGATGGGACACACTCATCCTGCCACAGACCCATCTCAGCTACGTCTGTGAGAGTGGATGTGACCTAAAAGCTCAGCAGGGTCTGTGCCATCTGCCCACTGAGAGCAGGGAAAGGAGTAAATTGCAGCAGCTTGGACTGTTTCTGGGACCTGGCTCTGGCTGCCCAACGTGTCTGTGCCAGGGCACCTCTTGCTCACATACAACCACGCAGCACCACACTGAACTTTCACCCAGAGACGCTTATTTTGCAGCCTCTCAGCTTCCAAAAGTCACATCCCCCTCTGCTTATCCTCAGGGCAGGGACAGGACTTGCTCCGGGGTTCTCTTGCCCATCCTGCTGCCACAGGCTGTGGATAGAGATGCCAGGGCAGGATGCTCAGCCCCATGGCTGCTCCCCCAGCTCCAGCAGCTCTGTCCCACTGCGTGGGTGCTGGCCGCTGGTCACTGAGCTCTTGTCCCTCACCTCTTTGGGGCCATGGGTTTGCTACAGCCCACAGCTGGTACCAGCCTGCTGCACTGGCCCCAGCTTGCAGCAGCAGCACAGTGGGGTCACTGTGGGCGGGTGTTTGCTCTATATATACACACACACTATATATATATAGAAAAAAGGGCGGCAAGCAGCCTAATCCTGAGCACGATCAGCAGGTATTTTCAGCGGCCGGAGGAGATTGGCTGAAATAAAGGTGCCGTGACGCTGCTGGGGTCAGGAGCCAGCAGAGGCTGTCCTGAAGGGTGGGAAGCCAGGCAGGAGGAGGAGGAGGAGGAAGATGTCGACGCTCAGTGCATTGCCTTTCCTGAAGCCTGTTCATCTGAGGTCCCCCCGAAGCTCGCCCAGGGGCCAGCGCCGGCACACGCTGCCCGCCAGCGAGTTCCGCTGCCTCAGCCCCGAGGATGCCATCAGCGTGTTTGAGATCGAGCGGGAAGGTAAGGGGCTGCTTGGGGAGGTCCTGCCTGGTGGCAGCAGCTGGAGATGCCCTGTCCCTCCCCTCCACCGGTCCCTCGTGCTCTGCAGTGCTCACCATGGTGGCAAAACCCTCATGCACGCTTTCACGAGGGGTGAGGGAGGGAGCCAGTAGCCGTGACTTGTGGCCAGGCCCCCATGGCTCCTTAATTATGTGGGAGAGGTCGTGGTTAATGAGCAGGAGAACCATGGCCCCCAGCTCACCCAGCCACCTGGGGTGGGGATGATGGAAGGTGATGCCCAGGGCTGAGCCGCCTGGGGGGACCCCAAAGCAGGACCAGTTGAGCAGGGAGCAGCTCTCCTGAAACAACCTGCAAGAGCTGGTGGGCAGGATAGGAGAGGGAGAAAGTGGGAGGAAGGACACCACGCTCTGCCTCCTATTTGTGCAATACAAGGCACTTTAAGATGCAGCCCCAGCAGCCTCTCCCCGCTTCCCTCCACCCCAGGCACCCCCAGCTCCCAGCACCCAGACTCACCAGCCATTTCTCCCTCCCCTCCAAAGGGCAAGGGCAGACAGGGTGGTGTCAGGAGGGAGTGTTCATCTCAGCACCTGCTGCTGTAGCCCTGGAATCATCAACAAGAGTGGGGAGCTGGTTCCTGGAGCACAAGGAGAAGTCTCTGGAGGAGCAGAGCTGCTCCCCAGAGCCATCCCTGTCCCTTAGAACTCCTCTAGACCAAGCTGGCAGCAGGACACAGACCAGCTCTGCCCATGACACCCTGCTTTCACCCTGTACTTGGTGCTGGGAGGTTTTCTGGGTCTGAGGGTCCTTGGCCTACCTTACTATGTTCACCATCATCCCCTTCCAGCCTTTATCTCGGTCTCTGGGGACTGTCCCCTTCACCTGGATGAGATCCGCCACTTTCTGAACCTCTGCCCGGAGCTCTCCCTTGGCTGGTTTGAGGAAGGGCGGCTCGTGGCGTTCATCATCGGCTCCCTCTGGGACCAGGAGAGGCTCAGCCAGGTAAGAGCTGCACCCTGATCTTCCCGGCTTGCACTGGGAGAGGCAGTGGAGCGTGGGGACAAGGAGAAGCTCCCCGAGGCCTCAGGGCTACCCACCAAGTCTTCTCTAGAGACTAATTCCTACAGGGCTGCTCTGGTGGAAATGAACTTTCTCGTTAATTAATTTTACTGACGCTGTTAGAAAATCCACTATGTAATTCCTCTCAATATTCATTTCACAATAAAGAAGCCTCCAAGGATGATGGGGGGAGCTGAGGAGGAATGGCACCGGGACCCTTCTCCCTTTGGGGGAGGATGGGGACCCTGGCTCACCGGGGTGGGGAACCAAGACACTTGCAGGACAGGAGCCCCCCCACCCCACTAACTCCCCGTTCCCCCCTTGCAGGCAGCACTGACCCTGCACAAGCCGCGGGGCACAGCCGTGCACATCCACGTCCTGGCCGTGCACCGCACCTTCCGGCAGCAGGGCAAGGGCTCCATTCTGATGTGGCGGTACCTGCAGTACCTGCGGTGCCTGCCCTTCGCCCGGCGTGCCCTGCTCATGTGCGAAGATTTCCTCGTGCCCTTCTACCAGAAGTGTGGTTTCGAGGCGCTGGGCCCCTGCGAGGTGACGGTGGGGGAGCTGGCCTTCGTCGAGATGCAGCACCCCGTGCGGGGACACGCTTTCATGCGCAGGAACAGCGGCTGTTGAGCCCCCTCCGGCCTGGCCCTGCTGGGGAGGGGGCTGGAGAGAGGCCGAGTGGGCAGAAAAGAGCCTGTGACTCCACTCCATCCCCCCCACCCAGATACACATCTTCCCTGGCTGCCCTGGCTACAGCCACTCCCTCCACCACATCTGCCTTCCAGCCAGGAGCTCAGCCTGGTCCCATCCCAGTGCCACAGGGCTGGGGACAGAAATCTCCCACCTGGCCCTGCTGGAAGCACCAACCCCCCCATCTCCACTGCAGCAGGGGGCATGCAGGAGCCTGGGTGATGAGCCCCCCAGGGAGGGAAAGGTATTGCCCTAGGAGCTGGGGGGCTGGGTTCCGCTGATTTAAGGGCACTCATACCCACCTTTTGCTGACACACTCAGCAAAGCCCATACACATGCCCCCAGTCCCACCACCATGAGTGAAACCCACCATCACCAAGCCCCAACCCCAGCAGCTCCCCCTCTGGACAGGGGTCCCAGCAGCAACCCCCTGCCCACAGACATCTTTCTAGACCCCCTCAGAGCACACCCCTAGCCCACGCCCCCCCCCCGCATCCCCCCCCCCGGGGGGAGGGGGCACACCCAGCGCCGCCCCCCCCCCCCCCCCGACCCACAACAAGCCTTCTGCAAATGCCTCAGTCTGTTGTGAAGCAGCAAATAAAGACACGGTGGTGGTTTTCTACACAGCCTCTGTGTGTTCCTGTCCCACTCTGATCATCACCTCACGGCAGGCAGAGGGAGGGCACCACTGGGCACAATGGGAGCCATCCAACCCCACTTGGCATCTCACCTCTGGGGGAGATGGGGCAAATCCAGCCCTGAGGGGTCATTCGATGAAGGGTGGGATACAGGCAGAGGTGGCTCTGCCCTCGGGGAAGGCTCCATGGGTCCCTTTGCTTCAGGTATTTGGCTTCCTCTTCTGCTTGAGACCCTCTGAACCCTGTGCCAGTCCCAGGGAAGGGCTGGAGGTGTACCAGGGGACAGTTTGAGAGGTACTGAGGGACAGCACAGCCCTGCACAGCAGGGCCCTGGAACCCATCACCCCCTGCTCTCCATGCCACACCAACCACCACTAAAACAAAGAGAACCCCTTCAAAGTGCCACATCCCTGCACCCAAGAAGGGAAGAAGAGACCTTGTGCGTCTCATTAAATACAGGTAGAAATTTATTAAGGGAAGAAAAAAAAATCCACAGTTCTTTTTTTTCTAAAAAAAGTATCAAAAAGACACAAATGAGGTGAAGTGGCTGTCTTTGGCTGGAGCAGCACCAGAGGGACACAGTGGGGCTGCCAACTGGCCCACGATTGAGGGAGGGATGCAGGTGCCACAGAGCTCCTGGGGTCACCTGAACAATGGTTGTAGACAGAGGGATCTGAGCTCCCAGCCCTTGAATGCTCACCCCAGGACATCCCAGGTGAGGGATTCACATCTTCCCCCATTTAACAGTGCTGACACCAACCAGCATTAAAGCAACGTATACCAGTAGAGAGACAGCTCGGGTCCAAACCAGCCCAGTAGTCATCCAGACCCCAGGAAGGACCTGCCTTCACACGGTGGCTGGTGGAGATGCTGGGGGCAGGCAGGGATGTGCAGCCTTGGGCAGGAAAGGGTTACCCAGGTCTCTAAGCCTTGAATAAGGGACAGGCGTAACAGTAGAAACACAAGGCAGAACGGGAAGGTGGGAGCACTGACTGCATCCTAAGGGGTCTGTGGGCTGTAGGAGCAGCCACACAAGACTCCAGGTTGTTCTTCTCCACACTTGCCTCCCAGCATGGCACTACAAATGTGATACATGTCGCTTCTCCATTTCAAAAAAGGGAATTTTACTGAAATAAGAGGAGAAGAAGCTGTCCTGCCCCAAGTCCTGCCTCTCCCTCCAGTCAGAAGCCCAGGTGAGGAAGCACAAGCCTCGTGCCATGGTCTCAGGGGAGCATAAGATGTGAGCACGGAACTGAAAAATACCTTTGAAGCTCAGCTCTGAACACCACAGAGCCACAGCAGAGATCCTGGAGAGCCCAGAGTGGGAGAAACCCTCAGCCTAAAGAGCTGCAGATTCAAAAGAGTACCCCTCCAAAAAAGGGGGTCGTGTTCACAGTATGAGCTGCAGTGCCCAGGCACACTGAGGCAGGATGAGGCCTGGGGCAGGCAGGGGCACAGGCAGAAGACCACAGTAGCTTCATTCTGGATGCTTCTGAGGTTGCTTGCCCCAGGGCTGGGAGGCCAGCCTGGCTGCAGACATACCAAAAATCTCACTTCCCTCAGCCCTTTTCCAGAACAGGCAGCAGCTGTGGTTGGTCCCCAAACCAGTTAATGGCTTTTCAGTGTCAAGAGGCAGCCCCAAAGGGGGGCAAGGCAGAGATGGCTCCAGCCCCACTCCCCACTGCATCCCCAGCCTCCACAGGGCTGAACCCAAAGCCCTCAGCCCCAAGGATGAAGCCATTCCCAGGTCCTGTCCCATCCTGGAGCAGTCACAGTATCCTTCAGGCTGGTGAAGACCCACCCCATGGAAAACATCCCCGCCGGCACCTCTCCAACCTCATCCCCGCCGGCGGGGTCAGTGCAGGATCTGCTCCAGCTCGTACTTCTCACAGAACTTGCTGGTGAAGGGCAGGCAGGTGAGGTATTCCACCCAGCGCCAGTTCACGGGGTAGACGTAGAGCCAGACCACCAGCGAGGCGAAGAGCCCCACGAAGACCAGCAGGGAGACGATGATCATGGCTCGCTTGCGGTACTTGTCCACTGTGCCAAAGGTGATGTAGGGCAGGAAGGCGAAGGAGAGGAGAAGGCCGCTGAGGAAGCCGAAGAGGTGAGCGATGTTATCGATCCATGGCAAGAGGCCGCAGATAAAGAGGAAGAGGACGATGCCAAAGAGGTTGAGGAAGGCTTTCCAGGGTTTCTCCAGCACTTGCCAGCTCTGGAAGAGCTCCACAAAGAGGCAGGCCAGCAAGCCAAACTGGGACCCAGCAGGTCCCACCTGTGGGGATGGGTGAAGTCAGGGTGAGATCCCGTGGACGTCACGCTAGACACATTGCCATGTCCCCAGGGACAGTCTCCTCGTGCAAAACACATTTGGCTCCTGCATCCCACCGAGGGCTGCATTCACACTGGCGAGAGGCTCAGGGGTGTGAGCCCTTGCACAGGAGGAAGAGGAGGGGAGCACCCCAGTGGTGTTTTGGCAGCACCAGTATTTTCCGTGACTCAGCAGCCAGGCAGCAGCAACCCCCTCCCAGGTCACAGCCCCCGCCGGCCCCATCCCGACACACCCCCGCAGGGATTAGGGCACTTGGTGTGATCTCATTTAAAGCCCGGCATGGTTTTTCTGCCAGCAGATTAGCCATCTGCCCACCCGGGAACCCCGCACGCACACCGACACGTGGGACGTGTGACCCAACAGCATGTGCGAACCCCACACGTGGGGCAGAGACACCTTCTCCCTGGCATGGGGTCACCAGCCTCCCACACACCCCCTGGCAAAAAACCTTGGAGTTTTGAGTGAGAGCTCTGTGCTGCAGCCCCCTCCCCAAAGCTCTGCCAGGACAGGGATGTGGAGGGGTGTTCTTTGGTCCAGGGTGAGCCCCCCGCAAGCGCTCACCTCTGCACGGTACGGCAGGAAGATGGCACTGGCCAGATTGCCCGTGATGCCACTGAGGATGAAAATGATGGAGATGCGATGCCAGCCTGCCAGCTTCTCCAGGTCCCTCAGCACTGTCATCTGGAAAGTCACTGACACCAGACAGTGGATGATGCTGTGGAGGAAAGACCTTGTGTTAGAGACCCACTGCCCTACCAGAGCCCCTACCCATCTCTCCCACCCACCATCCCAGGGCACAAGACATCTGACAGAACACTCTGATGGGTGGCTCATGTCCCTGCAGTCTGGGGGTGCGTCCTCCCCTCTTCTCTCCCAACCCACTGGGGATCACAGACCATGCCAGTGGATCCTCCAGTGCCCAGTCTCCCCATCCCTGGGGCTTACCCGGCGTGCAGGAACAGGGACAGCCACAGACGGTAGAACTGGTCGGGGACCTCCGGGTTGAGGAAGGGCAGGAGGCCGCAGACCTCATCCAGGCAGTGCACCTGCAAAGGCAGGAGGGGTTGGGGGAGACAGGGGCTCAGTCTTGCACCCCCGAGCCACAGGGAGCAAGGGATCGGTGACAGGGATGGGTGGCTGGCAATGCCACATGTCAGATGTGGGGGGCACCCTCGGTGGTGTGGGATACCCTCACTGGACACATGCTGGGGAGGGAGCAAATAACCATCCTCAGTGCCCCAGGAGAGGGTAAAGGGCTGTTTTCCTGCTGGGATGTGCCTTTCCCGAGGACACCAGTGCTGTCTGGGTGAGGCTGGCTCAAGCCCTGTGTCCCCTCCAGTCCCACACCAGCACGGTGGGCGTGCAGCAGCTGCTGCACCCAGCCAGGAACCAGGCTCTGCATCCCCCCATCCCACACCCACCCCAGCCCCATCCCGGGATGCTATAAACCCTTTTGCACCAGCATGGCCACGGTGGCCCAGCTGGTAGCGTCGCGTCCCTGCTCACCTGTGAGCAGAGCGTGGCCTCCTCGTGAAAGTAGCCGTGCATGAACTCGCAGTACTCCCGCGTTGTGATCTCGCAGCTGGGCAGAGGGTGGGCAGCGGGCTCGCTTGGGGCAGGGCTCGCTCCCCTGAGCTTCCCCCCCTGCTCTCAGCAGCCACCAACATGCTTCCCACCCCACCGAGGCACCGTAATCTCTCTCTCCCCCTGGCACAGCTCTGGACAGCGCCGGGGCTCAGGGGAGGGCAGCCTGGGACGGGTGCCCCCATCGCTGTGACCCACCTGCCCTTGGTGCCGATGCAGCAGGGCCGGCCCTTGATCTGGCAGTCCAGGTGGGCGAAGCCCGTGTGGTTGGTTTTGGTCTCGTAGGTGCAGATCTACAAGCAGGAGGGAGAGGAGCCAAGGTTGGGGTCTGGCCCCAAAGGCTCTCCCCACAGCCCCCTGCCTGTCTCATCACCCACTGTGCCTCCCACAGAGACTGTCACTGTAGTGCCACCAAGCTTGCGGTGGCATCAGGTTCTTACTGGCCACTTGGTGATGTCATCTGGCCACACATGGGGTGGGTTGGACGCCGGCTCCTCGCATGTCCTGCCAGAAGTAGATGGGTGGGGAGTAAGGACTGGTTCCTGCCCAGCACATCCCTCCTATGGTGTCTGAGAGCCCCTCAGTCCCTTGAACAAGAGGATTTGAGGCATCCGAGCTGGAAACACAGCCCCAGGCAGCACCTCCACCATGCCCCACATGCAGCTGGGTGACCATAGAGCCTGTCCCAGCCATCACTCCTACCTAGGGTCCTGATGGCACACAGCCCCAGATGTCCTCTTCTCACCCGAGCTGATGGCCGGTGCGTTGGTGCCTGGCCACTTGATGAAAGTTGCCAGCGTCTCCTGGGGAGGAGGAAGAGATTGAGAATGCGGCAGCAAACACACTGCTCTGACCCCGCACACATCCTGCCCTGGTGCTGTGCAGGGCAGAGGTGGTTTCCCCCTTCTCCTCAGGGATACTCAGCACTTCCCAGTGCCTGTGGTGGTGGCACTCACCGAGCAGTCCTGCGGCAGGGTCTGGATGCAGCCCGAGTTGTCGTTCTGGACACAGCAGCCAGAGCCGCGCTCCCGGTCCCGCTCGCGCTGGATGAGCCGCTCCACCTGCCGGTCCTTCCGGATGCAGGGGGAGAACTTGGCTCCCAGGTGGATCAGGTCGATCTGGGAGGGAGATGCCAGTCCAGGGGATGCTCTGTTGCACTCCCCCTGCCAGTGAAAGCTCAGCAGGATAAGGAGGTCCCCATGGGCAACAGCCTTCAGTCTCTAGTACCCCAGTGGGGGAAGGCAAGTGGGAAGGGGATGGGGTCTCTCCTGACCATCCCACTGTAATACTGCAGCTTGGGGAAGTGCTGCTGAGACCCAGCCTGGGCTGGGACTGGGTAAAAGGTCCCATAGTGATGGGGGCACTAAGTGACAGGGGCAGTAGGCTGGGACAAGGGGTTGAGCTCTCTGCTGGTGGACAGGACCACCCTGGGACCCTCCTTGATCATGGCAGGAGGAGGAGAGGCTGGCAGAGGGCAGAGCCTCGGGCAAGGGGTGAGATGCTGTAGTGATCCAACAGAGCCTTACCGAGCTGGGCCCGATCCAGAAGTTTTCCTGCTGGATGTACTTGACGCTCTCGTAGACGCCCTTGTTCCTCAGCACCTGCCAAGCCAGGCCAGGGTCAGCTCCTGCTCTGCTCTCAGGAGACTGAGCAGCACCCTTCACCCAAGGGGAAGGGCTGCTGGGTCCCACCAGCAAAGAGGGAGGCCGTGCTGCTGGTGCTCATGCAACACACCACGGGTTTGGTTTGTAAGGGACCTTTCAAGCTCATCCAGTCCAACCCCCCTGCAGTGAGCAGGGCCATCTGCAGCTAGAGCAGGTTGCTCAGAGCCCCAGCCAACCTCACCTGGAAGGGTTCCAGGGATGGGGCATCAACCACCTTGCTGGGCAACCTGGGCCAGGGTCTCACCACCCTCACAGTGAAGAAATTCTTTACATCTGATTTAAATCTATGCTTTTTCAGTTTAAAACCATCACTCCTTGTCCTGACACAACAGGCCCTGCTAAAAAACCTGTCCCCATCTTTCTTGTTAGGCACTTCTAAGCACTGAAAGGCCACAATAAGGTCTCCCTGGAGCCTTCTCTTTGCCAGCCAGAACAACCCCAAGTCTTTCAGCCCGGCCTCCCAGCAGAGGGGCTCCAGCCCTCAGATGATTTTGGTAGCCTCCTCTGGACCTGCTCCATATTTAATGGAGCCTCTCAAACAGCACCCCAAGATGCTCCCAGCCCTGTCAGGGAGCACGACAGTGTGGGACACTGGTGCTCAGGGTCTCCCCAGGAAAGATGTGCTCTTCTAGCCAGTCTGGCTGCAAGTTGCCAGGATTAACCCCAGAGAGCAGACCACCCCTCTGAGGTGTTGAAGGCATACCTCAGGCACCAGCCTTGCTTTCCTGGGCAGCTGGTTCCCATTTCAGAGCCAGACATGTCACCAAAGAGCCGGGAGGAGACAGCTCTGGACTGTAGCTTTTCAACTTACTAATTCTGTCGTCACATGCTGGGTGAAGCCAATGGGAGCGATGCCGTAGGTGCCGATGACCAGCAAGGTGATGAGGATGTGGACAAAGGTGATCCAGTACGTGAAATACGGCCTGGGAAGGAAAGGACCTGCAATTGGAACAGCTCAAGGATGTCTGGGCAAAGGGACTGTGCAGTCCCCCAAGTCCTGATCCCCCTGATCCCCAAGCATCTGACCTAGAGCTGGGGAGTCCTGAGGAGCATCAAAGCCCCTCCCCATCATGTCGGTCCCCCCTCACCGGTGGCTGTCGGTGATCTCCAGCTGTGACTGCACGATGCTGCTGAGGCTGCGGCGGTACGTCCTGTTCAGCCACTTCCCCACCACCCCCAGCCCATAGTAGCGTTTCTTGCGGTCGAAGGCGAAGTGCTTCACTTTGGAAGCGATGCGCCTGCCTCGTCGGGGAGTTGGCCCAGTGCTGGTGGAGGCTGAGGTGAGCCGGACACCCTCCTGCCTGCAAAGAGAGGACAAACCCATCACACCTGCCGAAAGGGACTGTCTGAGACATCCCCTCATGTGCAACTCCACGGCCACATCCCAGAGCTGGAGCAGGCGAGAGAATGCCTGGGATGAGGGCTAGGGTCACCTCTTGGCTTCGTCCTCCTAGGAGCACACTAGAAGTCCCCCATGTCCTGCTGCAGGGACAGCTGGGGACACCATCTTGACTGTGTCAGGGTACCTGGGCAGCCCCCTCTGAGAGCTGGTACTCACGGTGTGGGCTGCTCCACCTCGGGGGACACCTTGGCATCCTCCCCCACCAGGTGCATGCGTAAATACGTGGCTGATAGAGGTGGGGACTCAAAGACATCATCAGGCATGGAGTACGTCTCATCATGCATGTCCATCTGGGAGGAAGACAGAGACCTCTTCTTGGATGTGTGAACCCTCCCCCTGCCCGAGCATGCCCATCACCAGGGCAGCCCGACTCCACCTGGCTCCAGAGCCTGGGGAGGGGGGGATCCCCACTAACACCCCATAACCTGCAGGTCACAGGGTGTGACATGAACCCATGACGGTTACGCCGCTCCCTGCCACCCCCAAGGAGCATCGCTGAGACAAGAGCTCCGCAGCACCAGGCACAGTGGTCCAGCCCCTGTGCAGGGGCACTGGGACTCCTCCCCAGCATGGCACAGCGCTTGCCTTACTGAAGAAGGACGAGTCCAGGGTATCGGCAGCATCCACCATGTCCTCGTCCATGAAGCTGGGGTACAGGAAGCTCCTCTTGTTGCTCCTCTGCTTGGGAGCCAGTGGCTCCAGGACAGAGCGGCCCTTTGGCAGGGGAAGCAAATGAGGGTCAGCAATCAGAAGCCCCCCAGTTTTTGCAGTACCGAGGGTTTCTTGTAGCCTCCCTCCCCAAAGCTGAGTGACAAGGACTACATCCCCATTGGCTGCCATATCCCCCTGCGTGGGAAGGGCAGGCAGCTGGAGCTGGCAGCAGATGCTGCCTTTAGCTCCTCAGAGCCAACACTGGACCATGACCATGTTAATCAGCACAACAAGTGAACTCTAAATTCCGTTTGGTATTGGTCCCAGAAACCTGACCCTGAGGCTTGCCCAGGGCTCCCTGGGGGCTGAAAAGCCACTGGAGAAGCTTCCCCTGCAGCAAAAGGTCTCCTGGCTCCGCAGCAGTGAAATCAAGAAGCTTTTTTTTCTAGGTATGCCATGCAAGATACTTCCACTTTGATGGTCCAATTTTCACCAAAACTCTTTCTAAGCAGAGCTCAGGTTAAAAACCATCAGTCTCCCTCCTCAAACCCACCCTGCAGAGACAGTGATCTCTGTGCAAAGCAAAAAGCCAAGAAGTGAAGATGACAGGCAAGGGACAGAGCTGAAACCCGAGTAAGGAAGAAGACGAACCCCCAACATCCCCAAAACTCACGCGGAGAAGGGCTGCGGCCGCCTTGAAGCTCATGTGGGCAACGGACTCCCTCTTCCTGCGGGGCAGGCGGCTGTAGCCAGAGCGGATGCTGTTGAAGGATGCCAAGGAGACGACGCCAGGGGTGAGGGGAGGCAGGACGTGGTGAGGCGTGTGGGGCCGGTCGGCCTCGTCGGGATGGCGGAAGGGACGGCCCCTGGCCAGTGGGTCCACGATCTGTGGGAGGGAGAGGCGTCGGTGCCGGGAGAGCAAAGCTGGGAGCCAGACCCCGCGCTCCCCCGAGCTCTACCTTGGGCATCTTGGCAGGTTTGGGTGACTCGGTGCCTTGGAAGGAGGGCACCTCCTGGCTGGGCAGCTCCATGTCGCGATAGGCAGGCTTCAGCTTGCCGTATCTCATGCTGCAGTGCTGCAAGCTCTTGCGTTGCCACTGCTGACGCTTCCCCTCCCAGTCGCTGCTGACGCCAAACCATTGCGCCGTGCCCCTGGACACACGATGGGCATGCTTGTCACACATTTGGTCACCATCCCACCCAAGCATTCCCCCTGGCAGGTGATTTGGGTTTGGGTGTCTCGGCTCAGCCCACAGCAGGGCAGTTTTGACATTGCTATGAGGTGGGGAGAAAGAAGGTGGAAGGGATGCTGCAGATGGGTCGCTGGCCTTTGGGTCTCTCTAGGGATGTAACTTCATCAAGATTTGCACCTTGCAGGGGACACTGACAGCTCAAGGTGCTTTGGAAGGTCCTACCTTAACGGGGCTGAGAAATTTCCCCAGTGTACAAAATGAGGGTGTGAACCAGCACCGAACAATTCCACCGTGGGACTGTCCCCAGGCAGACACCAGCAGGTCAAAGCAGAGCCACACGAGACCTTCCAAGGAGTTCTCTTCCAAGCCCCAACTCTCCATCCCCGTCTCAAATCCTCTGCCAGTACCCACAGCCACAACACCCCAACAGGGACCAAGGGACAACCCCCGGTGACCCAGCCACTGCCAGAGCCCCCATGCCCTCACTTGCGGATGCTCTGGGACAGGGAAGTCTGCCGGCGGAATCCGGGATGGCGCTCCGAGCCCTCGCACCCCTTCGAGCGAGGCTCCTGCAGGCTCTTGCTCTTTCGGTAGATGGGCACCTTGGAGGGCTGGAAGGCAGAGCAGGGCGTTAGGGATGAGATGGGATGGGATGGGGGGGTTCCCTGAGGGATGGCAGCCCCTCCCCAAGCACAACATGCAATGGACGTGGGCTCCCCGTCGCTCACCTCCTTGCGGGTGCCATCCTCCTCTGCCTCTCGGGGGGGGATGACAATGGAGAGGTTGGGGGGCTTCTTGCTCTGCAGGCGGCTGCTGCTGGGGTGGCTGCCCCCATTCTTGTCGCTGGCTGACATCTTGGGCCAGCAGCGGTTGGCAGGCTGGCAGGGTGCAGAGAGTCATCAGACAGAGAGGAGGAAATATCCCCCCGCCAGGAGCTTGTGTGCGAGGAATAGGTGGGTCCCAGCAGGAGATAGGGCCTCACCAGTGGGATCTCACCAGTCTCAGCCCCGCTGTGCCACCAGCCGTGCTGCTGAGACCTCACCACCATCAGCCTAGCTGCTGTGTCCCCAAAACCCACACCCCCTCCCCAGGTTTGGGTGGCCAGGAAGGCTACCATCACCCACTTGCTCCCAGTCCCCCACCAGCACTACCCCTTCAGCGGCCAAGAGCAGAGAGAAGGATGGCAGGAGTGACAGGATCAGAGCATCCCCATCACCCTGGCACATGCCTGTAGGATACCCGGGTTGCACATCCCATCAGGATGTGCCTGAACAACTCTGCACGTGTACGGGAGACATGGAGGGGATCCCTGCAAGCCCTGACCAGTCCCATGGCACACAGCCACAGCTCTCAGACATGGGAGCACTGGTCCCTGGAGTTTGTCACATAGAAGGGACATGCAAAGCCTGGAAACACACAGGTCACATCCTCACTTGCACTACAGCCCTCTGTGGGAGACGGCTTCCTGATGCAGTGAGAGGGGCTGGGGCAGCCCTTGCCACCCCTGGCCATGGAGCCAGGACCTGCTGGGTGTCGGGGTGCCCCATGGGAGGGGAGATGCGGGACGTTCACCCCCTGGCATGCACCTGCACACGTCTGGCTGTGAGACTGAATCCTCCCTGGCACCACGTGTAAGGATGCGGAAGCTTAACAGCCAAGAGGTGGTTAATTCCTTGAGCAATCCCCTCCCAAGGGTCCCTACAGCTCGAAGGAAAGGTAATTCCATCCCAGTGCAAGGGAACGAGTGCCAGATCCTATTAGGGGCTATGGGCCCCCACTGGCCTCTCCACATCCCCCCAGCCACGTGCCAGCACCCAGGGGACTCGCACAGGTCTTGTGAGCGTCTCTCATCCTCCCAGCACAGCCATGGCCGCTGGGATGGTGCCACCTGCCACACTCACCTCGTGCAGCAAGAACTGAGCCCTGCCACAGGGTAGCCACGGCCACAAGGACCAGCATCCACATGAGATTGCTGCCAAGGGGAGCTGGGAGCTGGTCCTCTCCACCCAAAGGGGATGGCAGAGTCCCCTGGGAGGGCCAGGTGTCCCGCTGGGACTCCACTGCTGCCACCCACCACCACCGAGTTGAGCTCAGAGTCCAACAGTGCCACCATCTGCAGAACTTCAGCTCAACCCATGGGCCTGACCCTGGCCCCTCTCTCTGCCCAGTACCCCAACAACCAGTCCCAGCCACACAGCCTCATATCCCGCAGCCCAGCTCCTGGGCCAGCTGACAGCCCGCTGCTGCTCCTGCCTGCCCTTGCACGGCTTCAGACAGCTGCTGGGATCCCTTCCAGTGCGGCTGGCTGGGGTACCGCAGGGCAGGGACGGCACAACATGCTGGAGACATGCGTCTAGCAGGCGGAATGTCAACCCAAGCAGTGGCTTCCCTAAGATCCCTCCCTCAAAGGGCACCAGCAGCCCTGGCTGACAGCAAGGCAGGGTCCTCATTCACAAATTAACCCTGCTCCTCTCTGGCCTTGGCAATTAAATCAGTTTACGGCTGTGATCTGGATGGGAAGATGCGATGCAGCCGTCACATAAACACCACTAGGACCAGGCAAGATGTTGCTGAAGGCAACATGTGTGATCCCAGGCAGCATCCCAGCACACTGCCTGCTCCTCTGCTCCCAGAGGCACCAAAGCAGCACCCTTGGGTGCTGCCAGCAGCTCAGCTGCTGCCTCACCCCTTGCTGCCATTAAGCACCAAAGCTGAGAGCAACCAGCCGTCAAATTTCTCCTGGGGGTTCAACCAATGCTGGGGACTTCCTACCTCATGTGAGTGGTGGGGATTCCACGGAGCACGTGTCTACGGCAAAGACCCCCAGCAGCCTTCCTCTTCCTCCTCCTCTGTCCTTCATGTACAGGAGCCCTGGAGAGTAGCTGAACTCCTCCTGCCTTGCCTGGTGGGGAGAGAGACTGCAATGAGAAACCATGTGAGGGGAGCCGTGTGGGACAGGCAGGAAGGTTTCATCCGCTGTTGTCAGGCAAAGCTGTTGGGAAGTCAGACACTCGCAAAGAGCGGGCACAGAAAGCCAGTGCCTGGCCATGGTATTTAAGAGCTGCTTGGCTGGGACAATGCCAGCCAGGCAGTCCAGCCCCACCAAGCAAAACTTTCCATCGCACTGGTGAGCTGGAGACACTGTTTGTTTTCCTCCCAGGGCAGCCAATAATGAGTTAGAGAAGGCAGCTGCTCCAGATGGGAACACACCAGGGTTGGAGGGAGCCCTAAGCACTCTCATCCTCCTCCAGTGCTGGAGAACTCCTATCTGTGGTAGGGTCTGGCACAGCCAGAATCACAGAAATTGGGGCAAAACTGCAGCATTCTGAGGTGCAAGAGGACATGATGCTCTTGAGTGGCCCCGCTCTTACAACCCTCGCCCCAAATTCCATCCCTCATTGCTCCCATTGCACCCCAGGCAGCCCTTGGCAAGGGCCTCCGTGCTTCCTGGGAAGGGAGGTTTGCAGCACAGTTAAAATCTCAGTCCCACTCCCCATGGGAGCACAGGTGGAGGGACGGACACAGCCTCCCTGGAGCCACCGGCGAGGTGACGCAGCTCCGGGGGGAGCTGGCACAACCCATCGGGCACCTGCCATCCCGGTCACACGGCACGGCCGGAGCAGTTCTCACGGCTCTGTGCATTACCACACTATTTGGCATGGAGAGAGAGGGAGGAGGGGGGGGAGGAGGAGGAGGGGAACAGCCCTTGAGGGCTGAAGTCCTCTTGGCCCCACAGGTTGGGGGCAGCGGTCACCCCCCAAACACAAATCCTGACCTGCAAGAAGTTTTATCCCATGCCAGCCAAAGAAATCCCCTGGGGATGGTGCTGGGAAGGCATTTTCCAGCTCCCCACGTGTTTGGCACTGGCACCCAACCCCTCCAGTGCTGGCACCGCTCTCACCCAGAGCACTCGGTGCGAGAACAGGCCAGCCAGTGCCTGCACCATGAGCTCAGCCCTCTGGGTCCCCTTCGCCCCCCCAGCCCCAGGACAGAGGGTGATGTCACCAGGAGCATCACTGTCCAGCAGCCCTGGCACCAGCAGCCTCACCTGCAGGGCACAATTCAGCTGCCCCTTGGTCCCCAGCGAGTGTCAGCCTGGTCCCAAGGCACTTGGGGTTGACAGGACAGCTCTGCCCCCTGGGCCAGGCACGTGGGACGGCTGTGCGAACAGCCTGTCATGGGGACAAGGCAGTGACAGCAGCACAGGACTCAGTACCCACAAGCACATCCCAAGCTTGGTATTTGCTGCATTTCCAGATGGAAGAGGCATCCCAGGACACCACAGCATCACTCAGGCTGGAAGAGATCTCCAGGGAAAGAGAAAAACGCACTGGGAACGCTGCCATCACCCGCAGGGGAGTGATAAATGGGCAGGGAAGTGGAGGTGGGTAACCTGGTTTGGTCAGTAAGAAGAGATCCCCACTATCATCATCTTCCCTCTTGAAGGTCTTGTCAACTGAAGCTCACCAAAGCCTGACATCCAGCAGCAAGGGACATGGCCCGTGCTCCAGTAGCAGCAGGGTTAAGCCTCTATCCCCTCCCAAGATTGCAGGTATGTTGGAGTCACTGGTGAGCCACGGGGCTGAGGTTTTAGTCTTCAAGCAGGCAAGGCACAGGGAGGGCAACTAGGGCTAGCTGCCAGCCCCAGGGTGGATCATGACAGACGCTGACCCAAGGAAGCACGCCCAAGGAAGAAAGCAATGGAAAAAGTGATGTTGGTTCGTACAAGACCTCACCGTGGGACATGCCAGGATGCTCTGAGCAATGTAAAGGGACTGTCAGCCAGGCCAAGTGACAACCTGCAGAGCAGAGCTTGGTACAACTGAGCACAACCATCATATAAAACACCAGAGACAACCCTGCAGAGCAGCCCTGACCGGAGAGGGCTGGATGTAAGCGGCACGCAGCGGGTGCAGAGGCTCAGAGAGGGATCAGGATTGCTCTCCCTGAGCATGTTGGCACAGGGGAAGGCACCATTACTGGCACTGGAATAAAAGTGCATCAGGCTGATGCAATTAAGGTAGGAAGAGTAAAGCAGATCCCAGCCACCTGAAAGTACGGGGCTGGGAGCAGGACCCCTGTCAGCACCTGAGCACCCACTACATCCATCACCTGAGCACACCCAGCTCCTGCTCTTGCCTCTCCATCTCCATCGGGGAGCATGACGGGGGTCAGCGATGCCGTGGAGCCCCCAAACACACCCCCCCTGCAGCCATTGCTGCTGCTCGCACCCAGGAGTCCATTAGGCAGAGCCTGCTGCTGCCACTGCTGCCCATAAATGATTCACAAGCACGTTAAAGACCTTGCTGAGGCTGGAGCCTCGTTAAAAGATGCTCCCGGTTATTAAGAGCCCCAGATAGGAAAGCCAATCAGTCCAATCGCTCTAAGAATCAAGCACAGACTCCTGCCCGAGCAAAGGACCACCCAGCACCTTCCCTTCCTTCTGCTCCCTTTCTAAAAGCTTTTTACTATTTTCCAGTCTCAAGTTTCAGATCTGAGGGAATCAGCTCTTGAAACAAAAGGGTATTACTGAAAAAACAAAACCAAACTAAAAAAAAACCCCCACCACAAACAAACAAAAACCCCAAAAAACCCAAAACAAAACAAAAAAAAAGGAAAAATAGTTCTGGGATGGGGAACTAAATATTTTCGTATTTTTCTTTCTTCTCAGACAGGCCCAATCTGTGTGTTCCTGTCCCTCAATGGACTCACTCAAATGGGTAGACCTGGAGAGCACTGACACCCTCTGCTTATTTTTTGTGCTTTGAGTATTCAGGCTGTTTTTTAAGGGACAAAATAAACTGCAGGAATCCTCCTGTCCCTCAGGGACTTCACTGCGCTGTAAAGACCCGTGCCACAGTGCAGAACCACCCCCAGCCCACAGACAGCCTCTTCACATCCCACAACATCAGGCTGATTTTTCTTTTTCCTCTCCCCACGGCAGAGAAGGCAGCTCCATCTTTTCCCCACGTGTTCCAATCTGGCCACAATGGAACTGGTCGGCAAACCTGCAAGATGGAAGGTTCCAGCCTGAGCCTGGAGAGCGCTCTGCTGTGCTGGGGGGACTGGAAGCTGCTCCCTCCCTCTCCCACGTCACTGACCCATGTGGTCGGCACCAACACCCACAGAATCCTCGTGGTTGCAAGAGACCTTTAAGATCATCGAGCCCAACCGTTAACCCAGCACTGCCAGGGCACCAGTAAACCATGTCCCTCAGCATCACATCTCCACAGCTCTGAAACCCCTCCAGGCACCATGGGGACTCCACCACTGCCCTGGGCAGCCTGGGCCAGGCCTTGACAACACTTCTGGGGAGGAATTTGTTCCTCAGGTCCAACCTAAACCTCCCCTGGTGCAACTTGAGGTTGTTTCCTCTTGTCCTATCACTTGTTCCTTGGGAGAAGAGACCAAGCCCACCTGGTTCCAGCCTCCTGTCAGGGAGCTGTTGAGAGTGAGGAGCTCTCCCCTGAGCCTCCTTTTCTCCAGGTCAACAAGCCCAGGTCCCTCAGCTGTTCCTCACCAGACTTGTGCTCTAGACCCTTCCCCACCTCTGTTGCCCTTCTGTGGACATGCTCCAGCCCCTCAGTGTTCTTCTTTTTAATCCCTGACTCCAGCACGGCTGCTGGGGTAACAAGATGGGGTACGGATACCCGCCAGGTGACGGGAGCACGGCCAGTCCCCAGGGTGCACAGGCAGCTGGCACACACCTCGCCCACGCTGCCATTGGGAAATCTCTCGTTTTCTGTGTCGGGCAGGACATTGGGCAACCTCAGCAGGTTTGTTCAGCCCAGGCGAGCTGGGAGCGTGCGGCACGCCCTGGAAGGAAGCACAGCTACTGGGGAGATAGAGCGTGGCTGCTGGCCGGGGGGCCGTGCTGGGTGCTGCCGATAAGGCTGCAGTGGGCAGAGCCCTGCCTGCCTGCAGGGAAGGGAAGGGAAGGGAAGGGAAGGGAAGAGAGGGCCGGGAGGCTGCGTGGCTGCTCTCCCCATCACACGAGGCAGCCGTGGGCTGCCCTTCCCCCTGAAAGCATTCAGTCGCCCTGGCCTCACTGGCAGTCCTGCTGTTGGGATCTGCATGGAGAGGGAAGGAATCACCAGTGAGATCTGGGAGCGGGTGGAATGAGCTACACAGAGGATTTCCAACATCCCAGTCACAGCTCATTTCCCAACCTCATTAAATTTTACCTGCGCAGCGACGCTCTCCCCACCCTAGGAGAGCGAGTGCTGGCACCTGAATGTTCCCAGGCCTGCTGGGGTGAGTGACAAGCCCCAGTAAGCCAGGGTCTCTCTGTGCCACTGACCACCCACCCCACTTGTCCCTCTTGGGTGGGCTCTGTGGTGGTCACAGAATCACAGACTCGCTTAGGTTGAGAAGGGACCTTTCAAGCTCACCTAGTCCAACCCCCTGCAGTGAGCAGGGCCATCTGCAACTAGAGCAGGTTGCTCAGAGCCCTGGCCAACCTCACCTGGAATGGTTCCAGGGATGGGACATCAACCAGTTCTATGGGCAACCTGGGCCAGGGTCTCACCACCATCAGTGTCAAAAACGTCCTCCTCCTACCCAGTGTAAGCCCACAGAGCCTCACAGCAGAATAACCCCAAAGAGGCAGCACCGCACAAACATGCGCTCTGCTCCCTGGGGTGGAGATGCACTGGCTGGAGTGGTGGGGGCTGCTGGAGAGGCCATGGATGCACAGCAGGGGATCCCCATCCCACTGGCCCTTTCCTTGGGCTGGTGGCCGAGTCAGGAGGGGAATGAGCACATGGAGGCTTTGAGTCACCCCAACAGCTTCGGAAAGAGCAAAGGGCAAACTCTCGGCTGGCAGCGATGGTGGCTCCAGTGGTGAAGGTGCGGAGGGGTCAGCTGCTCCCTGGCAGCACTGCAGGCAGGGTCACAGCACTCTCCAGACCTAAGAAAAGCTCTTTTCCAGGCACCACACAGATTTCCCAGGCTACCAGGATTGATTTAACTTGGTTTTATCTAAGAACTGAGCAATTATTCAGAGCTGCTCCAATTCCTCATTAGCTTGGGTTAAACAGGGTGCACGGGCATGATGGTGCAAGTGCTTCAGCCTTGGCTGCACCTTCTGGAAGGGGCTGGGGGGGCCGAGTTGATATTTACCTGAGGCAGGGGGGGCAGCTTGCTGCAGGCCATCTGCCAGCTGTCCCCATGCCACAGGTCATGCTAAGTTCATTCTCACTTCCTGCCTCATGGCAAAATTATTAGTGCACAAGCACAATGGGGATGGGGAGGGGACATTTCTTCCTCTGGTTCCTCCTGCAAAACACTCATTTTGACAGCAACTCTTGGCACAAGGGCTCAGGCTGGACTTGCAGACTTCCCCAATCTCCCACTGCCTGTTTTGGAGAGCACCAGACTGTGAGAAGCTCCCCAGATTAGCAGAGGGTCCCCTCACTGTGAGCATCCCTCCACCATGGGGCATGCAGCAGTGGGAGGTGATGCTCAGCCTTGTGCACTAATTCGGCTCATCCCAGGCACAAGAGGAGCCCCGGGCTAGCAGCAGGACAAGCCTCCTTGGCTAAAGCTCCCGTATCTCTGGGAACAGAAGCCTTATCTTAGTGCAGCCATTTCAAGGCTTGCACAAGACAGCTACTCGCCCCACCAGCCCCCGTGCCAAGGGAGAGGCCCCAGTGGACACCAGCAGCCTCCTTTGATTCCTCCTGGGGCCAGCAGCTCCCTGAGGAGAAGGGACAGGACTTTGCAGTGTCCCTTTGTGCCACAGACCAAGGTGACATCTCTGCCTGCAGCAGGCCAGGGGCTGTCCCCCAGACACCACATGAAGTCTTAGTGCTCCCCTAGCCCCTGACCTGCTCCCTGCACACTCTCCCTCCTCCTAAGCACCATGGGCCACTCCTTGGCCTCGTTCTTTCACTCCCAATTGCCACAAGGCCAGGGTCTCACAGGTGCCCACCCTGTGCAGGAAAGCTGGACCAGGAACAGGTCATCCCCAGCCAACACAGCACGCACCCAGCATGGGGGATCCTGCCCTCACCGGTGCTACGGAAACCACGTGATGCTCTCCCCACACCACAGCATTGCCATGGACCTGTGCCAGCAATGCACTCTGCAGCCTCTCAGCTGCCAAGAGCTTGTAGTGGGGTATCCCCCACCATCCTCATCCTCCCCCTGCCTACCATCCCACCCCAGAGAAGCTGCACATCTCACTGCAGGAGCAGGACATGCTGTTTTTTTAAGGAGCCATCTCCACGTCTTCACCAGGAACCCTCGGACTGCGCTCAGTCACCACATGCATGAGCCAACTTCATCCTAGGTATGGCATCACCCCTGGAAAACCCTTACACTAGCAGCACAGTGCTGGTCCTGGCAAGACTTCCCTGCTCACATCGCAGAGAAGCCGAGGAAAGGGCAGGACACGCCAACACCACGCATCAGGGATTCGCCCCGGCTGCCCATGAGCACAGCGTGCAGCCTCCAGGCTCACACGTAATGGGAGGTCACTCCCAGCTCTGCCCTGGCATTCCCTCAGGCTGGCCAATTAAGGGGATCACAGCCTCAAATCCCTGGCACAAGCTGCCGTGTGACACCCAGGGAGGGAAGGCAGCCCCATGATGCCCGTGGCACCCTCACAGCATGTGGGAGGGGGGCACTGGCACATTGGGCATCTCGAGAGGCACCAGTCACATCCCACCTGCGCTGGGGGGGGTCTGTCAGACCAGATGACTACATAGAATCACAGGCTGCTTTGGGTTGGAAGGGACATTTCAAGGTCATCTAGCCCAACCTCCCTGCAGGGAGCAGGGCCATCTGCAACTAGAGCAGGTTGCTCAGAACCCTGGCCAACCTCACCTGGAATGGTTCCAGGGATGGGGCATTGACCACCTCTCTGGGCAACCTGGGCCAGGGTCTCATCACCCTCAGTGTCAAAAATTTCTTCCTTCTCTCCAGTCTAAATCCTCCTCTTTTAGTTTAAAACCATCACCCCTTGTCCAGTCGCAACAAGTCGTGCTAAAAGTCTGTCCCCATTTTCCTGACAGGCCCCTGGAAGTACCGAAAGGCCACAATAAGGTCTTCCTGGAGCTTTCTCCAGGCTGAATAACCCCAACTCTCCCAGCTACATCAGGAATTATTATTACAGGGAAACCGAGGCACTCTGATAGTCACTGCCTTCCCAGTCCCCACTGCTCCCCCTGGCAGGCAGGGATCTGGTCACTGCCCCAGGCAGCTTGTAAGGACTTTATCAAAAGCTGTACAGCTCCCCCGGGCTGGAGTTATCAGAGGCTGAGGAAAGAGGGGGGGAGGCCCTCACATACAAATCTCGATTTCCACAGGGGGTGCACTCTGCTCCCCTCCCCAAACAGTTATTTGGGGTTGCCTCTGACCCATACTCAGCTAATGTGACCAGCAGCCCACGATGGCAGCCCTTGGGATGCAGGTCCCCGAGAACAAGGGGGGTCCTGTGTGGTGGCCAAGCAGAAGGCAGGACTGGTCCCGAGGCCACCCAGCATGTGGCCCTTCCCCAAGGCATCCTCCCTGGGTCTATTCTCCATGCCAAGAGCAACGACCAAACAACTGCTTTTTGGTTTTTAAGCCTTCTTCTGACTGGTTTTCTCCTCCCAGCACACATGCAGCTTCCAGTGCTCACTCTGAGGCCAGGAAATGACCACAATACAAAACACCACATGCTCCCAAATGACCACAACTCCTGGATCCCTGTAATTTAACGGGACTGTGCTCATCCCCACTGGGGCTCGTCATGGTACCAGATATCACCCAGCCCATGAGGACAAGGGGGACCAGAAGTCATTAGATAAAAAGCTCTTCAAGAGAAGAAGAGTTTATGATCCCATCACTTGTGGACTCATATAGGTTGAAGTAATTAGTTTTGAGTTTTCCCTAATTGACATCTTCGGTGCAGAGCCCCTGCCAGCACCAAGCCCACGCTCGCTCCTCTGGGCTCAGGTCCCTGCAGGGCTCCCACTGAAGCATGGAAATGTCTCGCAAGCTCCGTGCCAGCTCTGTGCCAGCCTGGGCAGCTCCTAGGCAGGGCTGCTCACAAGTGGGAGGAGGACAAGCCCCCTCCTCGCAGAGCATGGCACACTGCCACGGATGTTTTAGGATGAGAGACCAAGGCTCCCACTGCCACTCCCTTACAAAACTCCCACCTGCCCGCTCTCCATCACCCGTCCCCCACTTCCTTTGGTGACAAGCGCTGTTTGACTCCAAGCTCACCCCAAGGGTTGTTTTCAGACCCAGGCCAACAACCTAAGGAAAGGAATAAAGATTTATTTGGGGCATCCCTCAGCTTCATCTTCAGAGTTAAACAGGAGAAGACAAAAGGCAGACCCAGAAGACAGCCACGTGCTTGTCTTGCAGCGCAGACAAATGCCACCTGAACTCCCTAGCTCCCCCAGGACATCCCAAGGAGTGCAGCCACCTGAAGAGATACAACCCAGCCAGCCCCTTCCCCATGAGATTCATGGCCCGTCCTGCACATCCCCAGCTTCTGAGCTGCTCTCCCAGCACCCACTGGCATCTATTGCTCCTCCTGCCAGCGTCCACACTCCATCAAGCGCTCACACATGCATTCAAGAGCAACACCAGGCTCGGCCCCTTCTTGCAGAATTTGTATCAGGGTGGCTGTTTCAGCATCAAACTCCACTTCCCCCCCTCTGTGGTTTACCCTTTCTCGCCCTTGGGCTCGCAGCACCTCCAGGTGCAGTTTTCAGCGCAGCTGCAGAGGTGCCAGAGAAAGCGGGGAGGCTTCCAAGGCTTGCTTTGGTCACCTGCTTTCCAGCAAGCATGAGCAAACCAAGCAGAAGCCACCCTCCAAAGGAGCCAGCAGCAGTAAGTACTGATTGCCCAGTTAATTGCAAAGGAGCTCAGAATGGCAGACCCCAGGCAAGGCAGCTGGGGAGCCACTTGTGAAGCCACTGGAGCCCAAGCAGACAGAGGCAGCTCTGGTTCCTCCTGGACACAACTGCAGTTGAACCCTCAAGCTTGTTTTGGAGGTGAAACATTTCCAAGCCGATTTTTCCCACCTGTAAAAGAGGCAGGAGCCAAAGGATGCTCAGTCAGAGGGCATGGTGGAGTGAGCTGAGCCAGGAGGCATTTCCCCCGCTCAGGACAGCCGTGAAACTGTGGCTCCCAAAGCCTCTGGCCAGGTTGGTGTGCTGCAAGCCTGGGGCAGTGGCAATATGGTCAGCTCAGCCTGGAAAGCCCTGGGAGTGACCATTCCAGGCCCAGGCAAATGCAGGCAGGGGAACGTCCCGGCTCGCCATGGCGGGAAGGATGACGCCATGCTGGGGAAGAGGGCAGGCACTTCCTCCTGCCGCAGGGACACAGCGGCGACAACACAAGCTCCCAGGTCCCCTTCCCCCCCCAGAGCATGGCATGGGGAGCTGAGCCAGAGCTGCAGGGTCTCAGGTCGCCGGGGGCAAACCTGGAGGGGCAGCCTCTGCCTGGTCCTGTCGCCCTGGCAGAAAGCGGGGCAGGACCAGGGAAACGCTCAGCCTCACCCCTTTGCCTCCACAGCACTGAGACCCAACAGCAAAAACACCAACCAGCTAAAACACCTGCACCCAGGGTCCCTCCGCTCCCTGCGGGATGCGCAAAGGGATGCGGGATGCCCAGACCCTTCTGACTCTCAAGTGTTTGTTTGCAAAGAGCAGGCGGCAGCGCTCGGCACTTCGGGCAGCACGTGTGACCGTGCGGGAGCCTGCACACCGAGCCTCAAACCGGCAGCGACAACAAAGCCCCGGCATCGGCTGGCGGCCGCCGGGGAGGATGATGCTCTGGGGCAGGACGGGAGCGGGCAGGGACTGGAGCACCCCGGCTTGCCCTCGTCTGTGGCTTCGAGGCTGCCGCCGCTTCCGAGGGGTGCTGCTGCCAGCCCTGCTCGCCTGGGAAGGGGAAAACCCACAAAACAAAAACAAAAACCGCACACCCGCTTCTTATCGACCCATCGGCTCCAGAAAGTAGGTTAGGGCTTTCTTCCCCAGCCCGGGCAGGGGGACGGGCAGGGCCCCCCACCCCACGGCCGGGGCACCCCGCTGGGACACGCACCCCCTGCCCCGCGGAAGAAGAGGAGGGTCAGCCCTCCACCCGCCCGGGCTGCCCACTCCAGGGGCGCCGGGGAAGGCACGGGGCACGGCCGCAGCCCGGGCAGGAGGATCCGCGCCCCCGGGAGCTCCGGGGCAGGTGCCCATCCCCGGCGGGGCCGGTACTCGGGACCGGGCGGCAGCAAGGCGGGAGGAGCGGGGAGGAGGAGGAGGAAGCTGGCGGGACGCGGCCGGTCACAAAGCGCCAACGGACCGTGCGAAGCGGCGCGGAAGCACCGAGACCCCCGGCTCCGCTCCCACCTTCGGCCTTCTCACCTCGGCGCGGTCCTGGTCCCGATCCCGACGCCGCTCCCCAGTGCCAAGCCCCCGCGCTGGTCCCGGTCCCGCCGGCCACGGCCGCCGCTCGCCGCCGCCTCCACCTGGGCCGGGCGGGGCCTGGGGGCGGAACTCCACGGGGGCGGAACTCCACGGGGGCGGAACTCCACGGGGGCGGGACTTCACGGGGCGGGACTTCACGGGGCGGGACTTCACGGGGCGGGACTTCACGGGGCGGAACTCCACGGGGGCGGGACTTCACGGGGCGGGACTTCACGGGGCGGGACCTCCGCCCGGGGCTCGGCCACCGGCAGCGACCGCCCACGGCACCGCCCCCCGGGACCCCGCGGCCCCGGGAGCGGCCGGACCCCGCTGGGCATTGGCACCGCTGGCACCGGGCACTGCCGAGGCCATGTGCTACTAGGACCTGGCACCATTGCGACCGGGCACTATCGGGACCGGGCACTATCAAGACCAGGCTCTGTTAGGACTGGTCACTATTAAGACCAGGCAGTATTAGGACTGGTCGCTATTAGGATTCATCACTATTAGGATTCATCATTATTAGGATTCATCACTATTAGGATTCATCACTATTAGGACCGGTCACTATTATAACTAGTGACTCTTAGGACCAGTCACCATTAGAACTGGTGACTATTAGGACCGGTCACTATTAGTACGTCACCATTAGTACCAACCACCATGAGGACCGCAGAGCATTGGCCACTCCGCTCCCACGCAGCAGGACCCCAGTGTGCCTGGCAGCGTGGCACTCCTGGCACGGACTGGCACACTGCAGTGGGCACTGCAGGCGCAGGCCTGTCCCACTGCCTGGGCCAGATCTGGGTGACACATTACCAGGTGACACATCACTGGGCCAGGGCAGTGAGCAGTGGCCACAGAGCTGGTCGTGTCAGCTTTGGCAGTGGTGACTCGCCCTGGGCCTGGCAGAGCTGGGTCCCTCAGGAGCTGCCCCAGCTCCCATCGCCCTTGGCACTGGGTCCCTCTTCATTCACAACAGCCTCAGCTTCAGCCTCCTTCTGTCCCTATGGAGGAGATCAGATGCCAGCAGGATGTGGGGGGCTGAGGAGAGACCTTTCTAGGCTGGGTTTCCCATGGCTGTATATTGCTTAGCCAGGGTGATAGACAGGATAACATGTGAGCTGATACGGGAAAATATGTCCTGGGTCTTGCCACAAAATAAATTCTTGACCCGTGACTCACTGTGAGTTCCAAGCAAGCGCCGACAGAATTTACGGCCAGGACCAGGAGTTAACTTTGCGTCACTATTCATTTATATTCATTTTTCCTTTATATTTATCTTACCCACACAGGGACACCTCAAGCACTTCCACTGTGCTAAACCTGTCCACGGAAGCTGCCTCTTGGTTGCCGCTTGGATGCACTGATATCTAGTAGGGTGTTGAGCTCATGGCCCCTCCATCTGCCACCTCCATGGGTTCTTGCTCAGCAAATCTCCTCCTGGTTCCTGGTAGAAAAAAGGGTGGAAAAAGCTTTTGGTTTCTCACAGCTCCTTTGAAGTTGTATTTTGAAGTGGGTGGAGAAGGGGAGAGCCCAGTGGGTGCAGGGGTGAGCATCTGGGCATGAATGCTGTGCTGTGGGATGGGTGGCTGCTCCCTGTCCATGACTCAGGGGTGAGGTGGAGGTGAGGTGAGGATGTCCCCAGCTGCAAACTGGGGCAGGTGGCAAGCAGGGACCTGTGCCAAGATGCCAGGCACCAACTTCTCCCTGCATCTGGGAGGGGACAAATCAGCCCAACTTTGTCTGGGACAATGGTCAACAAAAGCCATCGCTGCCATGGCCCTGCCTGCATCCTGCTCCAAGGCTTGGACCTGCATAGTGGGTCCTTCAGTGAAGGAGGTGGGCAGAGCCCTGTGCAGGCTGGTGAGGCCCACAGAGGACAAGAGAGGTCAGTGACTGTCACCCGTGCCAACCCCAGAGTGTTGGGCAATAAGGAAGCGAAAGAAATGACCGAAAAACCCCAAAGGCAGCAACGTCAGGGCGTTGCGTCAGCGCGCTGGGGAGATGCTCTACAGAGCACTTCCCTTCGCCATGCAAACCACCCCACAGCCTGGCCCAGCCAGAAATGTCCTGGCTAGCCTGTCCACAAGGGAGAGCAGGGAGGGGACACAGTGCTGTGCACCCCAGTGTTGGGAGACCTGTCCATGGCCTTGCCATCCCTGTAGCAGGGCTTATTATTATTGAATTATCTTCAAGTATGTTTGGAAGAGGGCATTTGCTTCCAGGGTGACTGCAGATTTTCCTCTGAGGAATGGTGGTGCACAAACCCGTGTGCTAACGGGGCTGCACAACACAGCATGAGCCCGGCCGTCCCACCATGGGAGAGCTGGCGCAGCTGTGACTTTTCAGAGGCAGTGTCATAAGGATGCTTGGGGCAAAAGATCCCGGTTTGCACAATCCTGTAGTTTTTGTGTTGCAAAAACCCCACGCTCCCATTCCAGGGCTGTAGTCCAAGGTTTCCTTGTCTTTCCAACATATCAAGCACTTCCTAAAATGTCTCAGTCAAGGTCTCCAGGAGTTGCTTCCCATTGTTGGCTCTTCACAATCCCCCCCGTCTGGGTGTGGGGTCCCCCGGGTTGTCTTGAGTTGCTCCCACATGCAGGCAAGGTGGGTTTGTGTCCCTGCAGCGCCTTAGGGAGCCTGTCACTCCCACTCCCTCATCCCCCGGCCTCTCCTGACACAATGTGGGGGAAAAGCCCCTGGTGGAGGGGGCACATCTCAGCGCAGCCCTCGCCACCAGTTCTGGTCTGGTCTCTTCTGCATGTTCTGTTTTCCCTCTGTCTCAGGGTTAAAAAATGCCTGTCCCTGGTGCCACCATCACGCTGGCCGCTGCAAGCCAGCAGAGCCCCATGGCAGGCAGCTGCCTGCCGTGCGGTGCCGGGCCGTGCCGTGCCGTG
>JANVCC010000042.1:152818-229727 GCA_025345505.1 Todiramphus chloris collaris
GGCCGTGCCGTGCCGGGCCGGGCCGTGCCGTGCCGCTGCCGCTGCCGCTGCCTGCAGGGTGCGGTTCCCGCTGCGAACGGCAGAGGCCAGGCCACGGCCGCGCTCAGCACCGCTGGGAGCGGGGTGGAAGCTGTTCCCAGCAGCTGCAGAGGATGCTCAGCCTCTGCCATCGCTCGGCGCTTCCTTTCCTCTCACCTCCATCTCAGCAGCATCCGCTGCCCAGCTCCCCCATCCCCGCTGGGGACACGCCAGAGGTCATGGCTGTCACCCCTGCCCGGCCCGGCAGGGACACACACGGCACCCTGGGACCACCTGCCTTTGGTGCTTCCTGCAAAGACGGGGGGAAGTATTTCCCTGGTTCTGTGAGGGCAGAACTAATGGAAAAGGCCCTCAGCGAGCCTTTCCCACCAGCATCACAGTGTTGGTGGCAGTGATGTCACCTAGGTGTGCGGCAGATGGAGCTTGTCACGGTGTCCTCACCTGCCCGTCACTTCTGGTCCCCTGTCCCAACCATCAAGGAGCTGGAAGACGCAGCACCCATCGCCTACCCATGCCATGCTCTGCAGCTGCCCTGCGCTCCATCACCTTTGCAACCACAGAGATGCTCCTGCTTACCTCCAAGTCCACAGCATGGGGAGCTGGGGCAACCCATCTCCTGTCCTCCGAGGCACTGTCACCCCCAGATCCTGACCGAGCCACCCCAGCAGTGCACAGGCCCCTCCAGACACAGATATCAGTGGAAAATTTACATTTCCACACGCTTCAATGCTGTTGAAGTGTCCCTCCCTCCCTCCCTCCCTCCCTCCTTGCCCTGCCTGTGGTGGGAAAGCAGTAAGAAATAAAATAACATCAAACGCAATCAAAGGCAGGCTGGTGGGAGTTTGTCTTTTGGGGTTGCCTTCTCTTTTATTGCTTTCCCAAAGAATGAACATTTAGGAGGGCTCTGGGGTGATTTAGTGGAGCAGGAAGGGGCAAATCTCATAGGATGATGGTCCAGCCTTGGGGATTTTTCTTCCAGCAGAAATGACTGCCCAGTCAGACAATAAGGCTGAGAATAGCCTGGCGTGGTGGGGAGGCTGCTTCACCCCTTGGCACTGGGGCTGGGGTCAGCGGGACCTGTGGGACTGGGCCAAGGGCAGAGGATGCTGCTGTGGAGAGGACGAGGGATTGAAGTGGGTGAATTCACAGCAGCGCGGAGAAAGCAGTGACCTTTGAGAAGCAATCTCCCTCTCCTGCTGCTATTTATCCAGCCTTCCCAGCAGCTGCCAGCCTCTGCTCTCAGAGTGGACCATGGCACGGATGGGTATCCACAGAGGATCATAGAATCCTTTTTCGTGGAAGAGACTTTAAGATCAAGTTAAACCATTAACCCAACACTGCCAGATCACCACTAAAGCATGTCCCTCTGCACCAAAGCACATCTCCACAGCTTTGAAACCCCTCCAGGCATCATGGGGACTCCACCACTGCCCTGGGCAGCCTGGGCCAGGCCTTGGCAACACTTTTGGGGAGGAAGTTTTTTCCTCAGGTCCAACCTAAACCTCCCCTTGTGCAATTTGAGGCTGTTTCCTCTTGTCCTGTTGCTTGTTCCTTGGGAGAAGAGACCACCTGGCTCCAACCTCCTGTCAGGGAGCTGTTGAGAATGAGGAGGTCTCCCCTGAGCCTCCTTTTCTCCAGGCTGAACAACCTCAGGTCCCTCAGCTGATCCTCACCAGACGTGTTCTAGACCCTTCCCCAGCTTCATTGCCCTTCTCTGAACATGCTCCAGCCCCTCAATGTTCTTCTGAGAGTGAGAGGCCCAAAACTGAACCCAGGATTTAAGGAGCAGCCTCCCCAGTGCTGAGTACAGGGGGATGATCCCTGCCCTAGTTGATGGGACAGCTCACTGAGCCTCCACCCAGCTGTTATCACTAGGATTATTTTTTAAAGCAGATTCCCAAAGCTGACAGTATGAATTCCAGGCCCTGGTCCCTGCCTTTTGCCCTGTCCTCGTCAGCTGCAGAGCCATTGCAGATGGATGTCACCTGGTGCGGATGTCACCCGGTGCTCCAGCAGATGCGAGCCAGGGATGTTCTGTCACCAGGGACAGAAGAAAGAGCCTGCCTGCATCCTGGCAGCAGAATACATCTACGGGACTACACTATATGTAGGTGGATATCAAATATGCTGTTAAATCCCAAGTGTGATCATAATCTTCTTGTAGCAGAGCCCTGAGTGATGTGGAGCTCTTGGCAGGCAGATGGGCTTTCCTAAGTTTCAAATAAACCAGTGTACCTGCCTATGGACTCCTGGGCTTTTCCTCCAGCCAGGTTTTTCCTCTACTAAGAAAACAATAAAAATAAGTGAAAGTAGTTGTAGTTATTTACTGAAATACCTAAAGTAAATAAAAGAAAATTATACTACTGCTTAGAAAAGTACCCCCAAACCAAACCCCTCTGATATACAAATATAAAACCACAACACTGCAGCAGAGCCCGATGACTATTTTATTTCAGGAGCTCTTTGGAACATCAGCCTCAAAACTGACATGAGATACAAACAGCAGCATCTGCAGGGCGGTTTTCAAAAGCTCTCCCTTAAAGCAAATATACTTGTTGATTAATTAGGAGGATTTGTAATAAACAGCAATAGACATCCCATCAGTGTGGGGGAACTGGCAAAGCCGGTTTGGGTCATCTTGTGGTGTTCCATGTGTCAAGCAACGGGAATGTGCTTTTTGCCGGTTTGCTCCCCAAAGCGAGGGGAGCTGCTGCTGGTCAGTGGGGGTGGTAATGGTCCCCCTCCCACCAACACGCATCGACGAGGGGGAAGCAGAGGGCAGCTCCTCTCTCTGGCATGATGCTGGTGTCCGGGTTCAGGTGTCCGGGAGCACCTCGGTGCCTTCGGTGCTGCTTCCTCCGCCTGGGGGGTCCTGAAAAACCAGAGGGCGATTTGGCCAAGCTGGGGGCTGCAGTCTGTGCCCCCTACCCCCTGCGGCCCTGGCAGGGGTGCCAAGCACTTTAGGGCACCATGGGGCCAGCTCCTTCTCATGGAGCAAGTGCGGTTTCCCAATCATCCCCACTCCCTTTGCTCCCAGGGGGGAGGAAGAGGAAGAGGAGGCAGCCTGGGCCCCTGGGAGCCATCCTCCTTCTCCTCCTCCTGGTCCTTTCCCCATCCTCCCTCTGCCCTCAGCTCTGCTCTCTCTCAAAAGTGCCTGGGAGAAGCGAAACCTGGCTGTAAATTAGCTGGGAGGATTTTTTAGTCTGAGATGTGCACTCCCCCCCCCCCGCCCCAGCCCCAGCGCTGTTATTTCATCTCTCGGCTGCCAAACTCTCAGGAATTAATCCCAGTCGGCGCTGACACCGTTTACATTCAGCGCTGCTCAGATAAACCATATCAGCCGGCGCAGCTGAAGAGGAGCCAGCCCTTCCTTCCGTGGCCGGCTCCTGCTCAGTGTCAGCCCCACCGAGGTTGGATGATTTTTTTCCTGCCTTTTTTTTCCCCCCCGCATGGGCTTTGCTCTGAGCAAGGAGCCACCAATACCCCTGCGCTGGTGTGGGTGGCCATAGGGCAGCCTGGAGCTCCTGGCTCTTATCTCAGTGCAGATAACAAAGAAGAAGGGACATGTCCTTTAAGCCTGTGGGAGCTTGTGGGCTTGATCTGCTGAGGTTCCTCACCCTGTGCCACCCAGCACACATGCGAGGACTTATCCTCACCACCAGCCCCCATGAGCTGGGTGTTAATAGGCATTTGTGCAGCAGTTATTGCATATTCTCTTTTTTAATCCCCTCTCTTGCAGATGTCTTTCTGTCTGTCCCTCTCAGTAACCTCCTGGCTCTCCCTTTGGCTGTCATGGGGTGCCAGTGGGACACGTGGTGGTGATGTGCCACCTCTGAGACAAATCTGCACCGGGGTCATGAAGCCACGATGCCCCCAGCACATGGCAGGCGCTGGGCAGGGAGAAGCAGACCCTGTGGCCAGTGGTGTGGAGTGAACAGGCTTTCCCAGGGCTGGAGCACAGAGATGGGCTGGGAGCACACCCCGTGTCATGCCTTAGCCACCAAATTCCCCTCTACTTCCATTGCAGAGCCTGTAAAAGATCACTGGGACCACCAAAGTGGTTTCTAAGAGCTGGAGCTCCTCCAGCTCCCTTGGCTGAGTGGGGCTGCCTGGGAAGCAGCATCCATAGCCTGTGACACTTGGAAACAAGGTGGGTTTATTCCCCACCCCCAGGGAGCAGGGTGGCTGGAGGGTGTGAGCCCATCACCCAGGTACCTGGGCCGCTTTTCCAGTGCACCGCAAGCCTCAGCCTCCCACCCTGTCTCCTTTTCCACCAGCACTTGCAGAGAACTGGTGTGGCCATGAGGTTTGAGTCATAGCATGATCATCACAACCGCCCTGAAGTGATTGGATCTGGGGGTAGATATTAGTATGAAGCAAAGGGCTGTGTAACATATTTTCTCCTTGCAAGGTAATGCTGAAATTCCCAGCTCGTTTACAACAAGCCATGGAAAAAACCAGCCCTGTGTCAGCGCCCTCCAGCCACCCCTGGCTCTGGCTAGTCTCAGCCCAGCGTGCAAAGGTCCAAGGGCTTCAGGTCCCCACCACAACATTCCCATTCCTGAGCTGGCCAGTCCTTTTCCTTTTTCCAAGCCAATGTTTCCCATCTGGAGAGTAGCAGTGTGTGGGCTTTGCTGACCATTTGCTTCCACCTGGAAAAGTGTACAGGATGTGGCAGAGACTCCGAGGATGGTTTATTAATCGCATCGACAGCACCAAGCAGTTTCCCCCCACCAAAAAAGATGCAGCGGGAAAAGATAGATTGACCCAGGCAGTTATTCCCCTCCTATGTGGGTTGGCCTTTGGTTCCCTTCTCCATGGCTGTGGCCAGTTGGGCTAAGCCATAGGGCAAGAAATACACTCTCCTTTCATGGCCACCCCAGTCCTTGTAGCTTGGGGACCCCAGACTAGTTCAAGTGCCTGTCCACACAAGAGCTACTCCACCATGTTCAGAGGTGGAGAACATCATTATTGCCCTGAGACCAACAGAAGACAAACCAGCATCAGGCTCCTCAAGACCCTGGGCAGCCACCAAGGCACTGATCTTTGCCCTCCTGCCTCTCAGAGCTCACCGAGCCCCTGCCCCTAACCTCAGACCAGGGCCCTAAACTGGGATTGCTCCCCTCAGAATTGTTTGTCGTCAGCTGCTGGTGGTTTCTCCAGCCCCAGTGAGATGAGCTTTCCCTTCCCCGAGGGCCCATTCTGACTTGTGCTGATGTACTTGGCATCAGTAGTGAGGAGCACAATAAAAAGGATGGCTTGGATTTCTTCTCCAAGCCTCACATCCCATGGCAATGGGGCTTGTGAGACCATAATATGCATCTGTCTGTCCATCCATCCTCTGCCAGCAACTTTGAGAAGGTTGACCAGTGTCATCCAAATTTGACAGAGGTCTCAAATACATAATGGGCCTGTGTTGCAAGAGAAGGAGCTGGAAAGATGCACAGAGGGAAACCACAGAGTGACCCAACTGTGCTGGGACCCATCCTGCTGCAACATGATTCAGTTGCAGTGAGAGGCACAGGGGGAACCATGTGGGACGGAGACATGGAAAACGGCTTCTGCTTCTCAGGGAGCTGTTTGTTACTTCGAAAGGCTGGGAGAACTACCTCACAGTCCTCAGCGGTCGTGGTTGCTGCACCTTGTGGCCATCGCCACTGTGGGTTTCATGTCCAGTTCTGCCCTGCTGTCTCCTGCAGTGGAGAGGAGCCTTTGTCCTGGTGCCTGCTCAGATTCACATAGCCATGGAGGCTGCACATTAGACTTAGGACGTCTGTTTGGGAAAGTCCCTGGCCAGTCCCATGCAGCTCATCCTCCTGGTATGTACTTTGGGCTGGCGAAGGCACGGGAACAGCTCCTGATGCAGGGAGAGACCACAGAGGTTTGCACAATGTACCTGGAAGCCAAGCAAAGAGCCTGGAAGAGGAGCAGACCTTCCTCTTCTCACTTGAGAATCATAGAACCGTAGCATGGTTTGGGTTGGAAGGGACCTTTCAAGCTCATCTAGTCCAACCCCCCTGCAGTGAGCAGGGCCATCTGCAACTAGAGCAGGTTGCTCAGAGCCCCGTCCAACCTCACCTGGAATGGTTCCAGGGATGGGGCATCAACCACCTCTCTGGGCAGCCTGGGCCAGGGTCTCACCACCGAGTCCATTAGTGTTTCACCTCTTGAGCTTGTTAGTAAGATGCCTCCAGCCACCTCTGCCACCCTTGGTGCAAAAGGGCAGCAAAGGGCACATCTCCTCCCTTTGCTGCTGTTTTCCAGCTGCAGCCCCGGAGCGAGCAGGAACCCACAGACCTGTCTGGCCACGAGACAGCACTGACATCCCCCCACCTCGCAAGCACCCCACCAGAAAGAAACCAAGAAGAGCTGGAGGGGTTTGATTGATTTATCCACTGAAGATACAAGTTTTGGTTTAATAACACCATTCTGTCCGGTTACAAACATACTAAAAACCTACAAAAAGAAAAAACAGGTTACACCCATCGTACACGAAACGGCATGGAGAAAACCAGCACGGAAGCGCCGAGAAACACACACGTGAACAGTATCCGCAGCAGGAACAGAAAGGACAAAGAGTTACATCAGACCACGCCAGCTCATGTCTGCGGGTCACAGTGGGACTGGTTAAGACATACTAACGATCAGAGACAACATCAGCTATGGAAAAGAATTAGCGTCGCAGTCTGTTAAATAGGTCAGACTCAGGCGGGTAGTTTTATCCCTCCCTTTGTGTAAGTTGGTCCAAGGTTCACTCACAGGTTTCCCTCCACCCCTCTGCCTGGCATCGCTGGCCCTGAACAGTCCTGGCACTGACAGCAGCTCACCAGGGTGGCTTCCCTATGGCAAGGGGCAGGGAGGGCCGAGCTCCAGCACCAGAGCCCAGCCAGCCAAAATCTGGTCCCAACTGAAGTCACTGGGCAGCACCCCAGAGAGTGGGGAGACGCTGGAATCCCCTCTACTGGGACGAACTGGAGCAAATTGGAAGAGGCGCAAGAGGATTCCTCCGGGAGAGCCTACGGCTCGGCTGCCTCAGGGGTTTGTCTCACTGTAAGATCAGACCAGGGTGGTGGCACAAGGGCCTTAAGGGTTCCTTGTCCAAGAGGTTCTGGTGGTGTTGGGGTGTCTCTCGAGCTGGCCAGGTGTGTATGGAGCTGTACCTGCCATGAGTGTTGGCCACAGGGAGTGGGGGACGGATGGACAGGATCTGTGTCCCATCCCAAACCAACACTTCCCAGTCTTTCCAGCACTGAGCTCCCTCTGACCAAATGCAGCATTGAACTTGGCCGGGGGGGGACACACACCCAAGCTGGTTGATATGAGTAGGTGTCCCCAGAAACTGATAGGATGAGGTGCTTGGGTGGGCAGGGCCCTGCCCCAGGGACACCAAATTCCCCCCCTACTCGGCACTGATCCACTGCTGGCAGGGGCACAAAGACTCTCCCTCCCAGGTCACAGGTCCAAGCCCAACGCTGATGCAGAGGCACTGGCTGAGCCAGGGGCCAGATCCTGCCCTGGTTACAGGGGCTGAAGCTCTGAGCTGAGCTAGGCTGGCTGGCACAGGGGCAGTTGCACCAGCATAGCCATCAGAGAGGAGCAGAAGTAGCCCATCAGCATCCCTGGGGAAGGCAAATCGGGCTGAGGGACCTTGAGGTCCCCCCATCCCAAGGGAGAGACCAGCTGGTCCCTAGTATGTGCCAGGGAGATTCTCTGAGCCTCAGGCTTCTCACCCATGAATTTAGGGGAACAACTTCAGAAGTCAGTCCCTACCTGCCACTGCCAAGGAGAGCAGAGCCAAGCCCAAAGAGAGCATGGGCAGCACCCTTATTTCATCTCAAGCATGCCAGGAGATGAAATGTGGAGCCCCAGTGAGCAGGGCCCAGAGGGGATGGGGGATACAGGGGTCCCCAGCTGGCTGTGGTGGGATCAGGGGGAGGGATGGGGCTGGGGGTATCATGGAGCAGCTGTACAAGCGTGTGACTCTGTGTGTGTCTGTGTGTGCCAGAGAGCCATGCTTAGAGCCAGGACTCGGCCTCCCTCTCTGTTCTTCCACACGACATTTATCAGCCCTGTCCCCCTGGAATGGTATTTTTTCCTTTCTCTGTTCATTTTCATCTCTCCCCAGATGAGGATCTTCCCCGATTTAAGCAGCGCCTGCTCTGCTGCGGGCGGCAAGGAGGAGGCGTTCGCTTTATCTCTGTCTCTTCCCCTCACGAGCTCTGACCCGGCCGCCCTCCCTGCTTCATCTTACGTCCTACAGAGCTGGTAAAAATAAACATGTTTTTGTTTGCATATATTTGAGTGGCCTGCAATTTGGCTGATGGGGGGGGAGGGAGGGGGGAGCTCCTTGAGGAACAGCAGCTGCACACATCTGGATTTGCTTTAGAAAAATGTGCCTGGAAAAAATGCCAAGCCCAGCGCACACACGCGTGGGCGCCCAAGGTCACGGGTCAGGTTATTTTTTTACATCCCTAGAGAAAAAAAAAGAAAAAGAAGAAGAAACCAAGCCCCATTTAAGGATGAGGTGGGGGGGGGGACCTCGCTGCTGCTCCCCCAAAGCCAAGGCACTCAGGTGCATCAGGCATGATCACGGGCACTTTCCAGCCACCCCAAAATCACTTCCCTGCTGACTGCGAGCAAATTCAGTTCTGGTTGTGGGAAGGGAGAGGAAGGATTTGCACTGAAAAATAAAATTCCCACCTGGAGAACATTAACCTCAAAGGTTAATGTGTGAACTTTGTCCAGGGATGAAACATCCCTGTGCAGAAACATCCCTGGCTCTGCATCCACAAAGCACGGGGAGTACATGAACTCAGCAAAAATATGCACTGCTGGCCCCAAGGATTTGGCAGAAATCAGCAAAGCTGTGCTCATGAGAGTCCCATGGTACACCCAAAAAAATATCTAATGGTCTTGGTCCAAGCAATTGCTCTGCTGCCTTGCACTAGAGCAAAGTCAATGACTGAACAGGTCTTTTCCCATCCGCATGGGCCTAATCCTGACCCTGGCCAGCAGCCACCTCCACCAACTGCGCAAGGGATGAGCAGCTGCTTTGACATTTGGACTCAAGGGGAGGCATCAGCTGCTGGCACCTTCATGGGTGCAGGCTGGTGGGCTGAATTTCAGGGGTGCTGACTCTAAACAACAGCCCACCCCACCAGCGGAGCAGCATCACTTGTCACCCCATGTCCATCCCTTCCTTTTATAAACCCCGTGGCCTTGCACGCTGCCGTGCCAAGGACAGATGTGCTCTGAGTGACTATTTCCACGCGACCCTCTGTGTAGGACTAGGATGTGCCATTGCTCCTGGCTCCATTGCTCCTCCCCACCTGCTTTACTGTGGGACACAGGGAGGAAAGCACTGCAAGGCCAGAGAAAGCGGCTGTAGTGGCATTAACAGAGTCCTGGGGTTGTTCTGGGACTACTTCTGCTCTCAGGGCTCTGCAGGACAGTGAGGGAGTGCTGGGGATCTCAGACAAGAGGTTCAGAGCCCTCTCCAAAGCCCCCTTTGCCCACTGCCAAGTCACTGGGCAATGGCACAAACTCCTGGCTGCATCTGACCGAGACCAGAGGAAGAGAAGACATCCCCCAAGACACTGCCCCCTTCCCCTGCTGCTTTGAGCAGCAGTCCCAGGGTCACTGGGCTGTGCCAGTCACCTTGGCAAGAGTGATGTAAGGGGTAGGGCTGGGATCAGGGTGCTTACTCCACCATCCAGGCTCCCACAGATACTGAGCAGAAGAAAAGGGGAAAAGCTCCCAGAGAGCTTCTCTGGGAGCAGTCACCCAGTGCTGGCCACCCCCCAGTACTCCTCCAGCAGTGCCAGGGCTGGGGGACAGAGAAGTCCCTTGGCATGGAAGTAAAACACAGAAACAGGACCAAAAAACCCAAACCCTATTCCCTGGGGATGACTAAAAGCACAGATGAACTGTCTGTGGATGAGCAAAGCAGGAGTTTCTGTCTGGCTGCCCCAGAGGAGGGACATCAGCCCAGGGGAGATTTTGGTGCCCTCTCCAGTGGTGTCCCCTGGCAGAGGGGATGTCCCCAGGGCATCCGTAGGGATCCCAGCCAGGACAGGACCCTGGGCTTGCTGCCTGTCATACCAACATCCAGGAGTAGAGCCGGCCTCTCCTGGAAAGCTGCCAGCTCTCCAGGGCAGCAGTGGAGTGAGGCCAGAGGAAACATCAGAAGGGAAGCTCCCCTTCCACTCCAACAGGTAACATTACCCTTAATGCTAGAGCTCTAAAAATAACAGACATTGGGGGAAGTACTGGGTGACAAGGATGCCAAAGCTTCCAAGCACATCCAGTGCTTCATCCCCAGTCCTTCAGGAAGCCAGAGCATCCTCTAAATCCAAGCACACGTGTGCAGGAGGCAATGGGGCTGCCGCTCCTCCTGGGTTTGTCGCTGAAGGGGAAACCAAGGCAGAAAGCAGACACCTACAGCTCAAGGAGGAGACCAGCCAGGATGAGTGCTGCAAGCCCTGCAGCCACATCCTGTTTTGCACGGGGAGAGCCCCTTGCCAGGCATGGGTGGGAGCACTGCAGGCCCCGAGGAGGGACCCAGCTCCTGCGTGGGCTGATTTCTACCAGGCACTTTGTTTGCAGGAACCCAGTGTGACCAGGAGGGCAGGAATATGCTTTATGTAACAACTTATTTATTCATTTTAACAAAGCAGGGACGTTTCTTCACACCCAGGCATCCCTCCTGCTCACATTTCCCTCTCAGTCACAGCCTGAACTCCTCTCCTCACCGAACGGGGCAGAACCACCCCAGCCCTATACCACCCTATACCACCCTAGCTGCCAGACAGACTGACGGACGCACACCAGCTCCCAGGGCAGTGGCACGACACGTGCCACCCAAGCCCATCCTCATGCTCACCCCCACTGCCCACGGGAGCTGAAGGAAGGCAGGTGGGCTCTGCAGCTCCCTGCATCTGGCGCAGGGATCCCACCCACATGCCGTGCTCTGAGCCATGAGGGAAGGCAGCCCAAGGGTACCCCCCTCCTTCTCCACCCTCTCCTTCTTGCAGAAGAGCTCTCCCACCCCTCGCTCCTTCCAGCCCCAAGAGGGTTTGCTACAGCCAGCCGAGGAGAGGGACTGTGGGTGATGGGAGAAGTGAGGGCTGCTGCCAGACCCCGCTGCAGGGTGATGGACCACCAAACGTGGCTCTGGCCACAGCCAGCAGACCTGACACCCTGACAGGGGGTAGAGAAAGTGCAAAGCAAAGCGTTTTTGGTGCCAGTCGGGCAGCCGGTGGTCCCCATAAGCATTGTGTCCCTAAAAGCAAGGAGCCAGGTTTAACCAGGGGCTTTGCATGGAAAACAAGGATCATGTCACTGGTCAGCAAACAGGGTGCACGTCACTGCTGTGCAGCAGAGCTTGTGCAAGGGACTTTGAGATGGTGCAAGTGAGGTGCAGGATTTGGAAAGTGGTGATGGACAGGCCAGGACGAAAGATGGAGCCAACAACCAACGCTCTCCCCTGGCGCTCTGCATCCCCTGCAACTGCTTCACCCCGACCCACCCACATCTTTTGTGGTTCTACTTTTTTTTTTTTTTTTTTTCCGTATTTAGTTTGGTTTTAAACCCCATGGAGATTTACTTGTGACTTGGCAGCTAAGAGAGCTGGCCCTACCAGGCTCCCCAGACTGAGCGAAGATCTTGAGAAGAGACCAGAGTGAAGTCCTGGGGTGAGCGAAGCCCTCCCTGCCCCTCGCCTGGCCCCACTGGCCGCTCACAGGGTGGCAGTGGGGTACTGCGCCCAGCCCACCTCCTTGTACGCTGCTGTCACGTGGGTGCAGATGAGGGTCTTCATCTTGGTCCAGGCACCGTGCACCTCCGGGGTGAAGTCGTTGGCATATTCTTCAGCGATGACCTCCAGCATGACACCAGTGAGTTTCTGGAGGGAGAAAAGGGTTAATAACTCTCCAGGGAGCAGCTAACAGACAATTTATCTTTTCCCTATGAAAACAATTTAATCCTGTTGCTGAGGTCTGGGAATGACAAACCTCTGTGGGACAGACAAGACATTCGGGTGGTCTGTCAAAACCCCAGGGGACAGACAGATAACCTGACTGCCCAGGCAGGGGGAAAGCTAAGACCTGGGCACGATGGGGTGCTACTTGCATGCTCAGGAACCTTTCTAATTAGGGCACCTCGAATTATTTAGTCCCTTCTATCGTGCTTGGTTTCTAAAAGAAGGGACATAGGGCCACAACCATGCCAGGCAGCAGGTTTCCTTGCACAAGGGGAGGTACTTGATGCTCCAGTGTTGGCCACATTTGGGACTGGTGGTCTGTGTGGGACAGCATCACAGTGGGGAGCAACCCCCACGACCAGTCAGCCTCCTCCAGTTGAGAGCAGGCAGCACTGTCTCACCATGGCTCCCTCTCCCTAATCTCTAAAGCATCCCAGAGATTTTTTTTTTTTTGGTGCCTTTTACCTTAAAGTAGATGGGCTCCACTTTGTGCTTGAGGGCATGGGCCTTGCCCACCAGGGCCAGAACGGAGGAGACCTTTTCGGAGTCATTGAGGTTCTCCACCACAGTGTTAATGGCACCCATGACCCTCCGAGCGTGCTTACGCAGTTGCAAGCTCCTCTCCATCTCCAGCGGGTCCTCCATGTGCTTGAACTGGCTGAAGTACTGCTTGGCTGAGGGGAAGTTGACAAAAAACCTTCAAGAAAGAACAGATACAAAACACCATCAGAGGATGAGAGCGGGCTGAGAGGTTCAAGCAAAGCATGGAGCGGTGGAGATGCTGGAAACCACTCCCTGCATCTAATGCACCCAGGGCTGTTTCTCTCACTGAAGTCCCAGGAGCTGTGGCATTCAGCCACCTAAAAATCAGCAGGTTCATGTCTTTGTCCCCAGCCTTTCCTATCTGCTACAAGGGCATCTCAGATGGACATTCATCTACAAAGCAGAGGCAAGACTGAGTTCTTGATACCCAGAGACTCCACTCAGGCATGCCCGATGCTGTGTACATGCCCCCATACATCAAAACATCATTTCCCACTGCAGAGAGATGGAGAGGAGCACGAAAACCTCTCATTATCGCAGTCAGCCTCTCCCTGCCTCTCTTCCCCAGACTCACAGCAGCTTCCCAGACCCATGGGCTTCATTCCCCCATTGCCACCCAAAATACTCTCCCTGTGTCTGGTTTGCTGCCCACCACCAGCCCCACTCCCTGCTTTCACAGACCAGCCCCACCAGAGTCTCCAGCACATTCTCAGCTCTGAGTTCACAACACTGCTCATCTTTGACAGGAGCTGTTTCCCCAAACACCCAGCCAGCCCCACTGAGGGGCTGAGGACCCTCTTTTCTGCAGGATTAAACCTCAATAGCATGCAGCTGAAGCAATGGAAGCTGTGGGTGCAGCTGATGGGCTAAGCTCCCTGCGAAGTTAGAAGGCTGGGGATGTGGGGCAGGGTGTTTTGAAGGGCACAAGTCAACAGGGTGCAGGGCCAGGGCCACTGATGCCATCACCACCAACGTTAGCATTACAGCCAGAGCTGACACTCGAGTCACATTAACCATCCCCTTCCACCCGATTTACACAGGAGAGGACCACGTCAGTGTTTGCTCCCCACTTTCACGCAGCTTTCTTCCTCCTCTTGGACCAGTAGAAGATGCTCAGGAGATGGCAGAGGCTCCCAGCACAGTTCCACATCATCTCTGGCTCCACACAGACTGCCTCCTCCCCTCTTCCAGCATTATCCAAACCCTGTGAAACCATCCCACCCCTTTTCCCAACTATTGCTACCTCCCTCCAGGACCAGGTGGGATCCTCTTCCCCACTCACCACTCCACAAATAATCACAATATTGAAGACCAGGCTCGTTTACCACTTTGTTATCCTCCTCCTCTCCCCCCTTGCTTCCCCCACTCCCTTGCCTTGCAAGAACTTGGGGGCATTGCCAAGGAAGTGGTGTGAAGCAGCGCCTGGAGTGCACCACCGCTTCTGTCGCTTCCCTGAGGCATCTGGGATTCATCAGATGGCCCAAAATAGGTTTTGGAGGTGTGAAGAGTGTGTGGTGGAAAGGGTGGGGGAGTAAGGAAGGTGGAATGGGGAGACAAGGTGTTGCTTTTGAAACCCAGAGGAAACCTGTGGCAAAACTCTTGTGAGTGTGCAGCCTCCCGCCCAGCAAAGCTCCTCCTGACACATCTGGTGCCTGCCAGGAGTAATTGTTCTCAGGCCTGGCTGTTTCCAGCTCCTGTCACTACAGATGCTCAATCCAAACCCTTCAGCTTGGAGCTGTCAGAGGGGTGGTCGAGGATTAAGACTGGTCCTCTGGCCAGGGATGGAGCTGCAGATAGCACCGTTCCCAGGACTTCTACCTCAAGCATGTCCCAACAGAAGGACAAATGTTGCTCTTTGATTTAATGGAACCATTTTTTCTATCCAGCCCCAGCATCCTTCTGCCCCCATCCCGACCCTCACCACCTCTGTGCAGATCCTCATGCAGATCCAGAGCCAGCAGCTCCAGCCAGCCCTGGTGATCGATGCCCTCCAGCTATCAACAGCAAACACCCTGCCAAGGTCAAAGCCATGGGTTTTGCTGTCCCTACCAGCAGATTTCCCCCACTCACCCACCGACTCTGGCATGCATCCCACCTGAGTGCTGGGAGCAGTGGGTGCTGCTGGAATTGGGACCTGCTGTCCACAGACTACCTTGATGCAGGGAATGGAAGCTGCCAACCAGTCAGTTCATACCTATGGTTTGCGTTTCAGAGCCTTCAGAAGATCCCTATAAAGCCCTGTTTCATCTTCAGCGCAAGGGCATGACATTGTGAAGACCCAGGAACAAGCTGAGAAAAATTCCTGGCCTGAGCCAGGCTCTTTAGGCAAGGGGGGACCAAGCCCTGTATCATCAGGAACCTCAGCATCCCCCGTGCCAAGACAAGGGCCGAAAGGAGCTGATGCCCTTCAGAAGCAGGAGCAGAGACTCTGCACCTCTCCAGGAGCAAAGATTTGATCATGTCCCAAGAAGTCCCCAGTCTGTGTGAGACCAGGCCAGTGAAGGATCCAGATATTTGGTTTCCAACCTTTCCCTACTCTACAGACCCTCAAGGTGATGCCACGGTGGGAGCTGAGCCCAGCAGCTTTCTTCAGGGACCTGCAAGAGGGACAAGACTGGTGCTGGAGGGATGGAAAACCAGGAAACCCTCAGCTCACATGCTCAACCCCTGCTCACTTTCATTGTTGGAGAACTGAAACAGGGGAGCCCAAACCATCTTTGTTTCAAGCTGAAGAGCAAGTCCATGGCCAGCCAAGAAACCTGCAGCCACCTCTCCCTGGCCAGTGCCTCTGGAGAATGGCAGGTGCCTGCGGCAAGGACTTCTGGCCTGGAGCAAATATTTGAGCTGTTGAACAGAGAAAGAGGGAAGAAGGCTCACTCAGTGGTAGTTGTTAATAAACAGAGAAGATTAATTTAACACAAAGGTTAAATATAACCAGAGGAAAGGAGGGGGGGTGAGAGAAGAAATAAAATAACTCAAACAATAGCAAATTAGAAGAGGTGTCAGTTGGGGATTTTCCATCTACAGAACATTTTTCACGAGTTCAAACATCTCAGGCTCTGGAATTTTGTTGGCTCATTACATCCGTGTGTGTTTTGGGCTCTTTTTCTTCATCAGAGTCATTGAAAGATGGTATTTACCATGGCATAGCACAGAAAATGATGATTGATAGAAGCCAGATGCCTGCACACCGATCTCATTAAATTTCTCTTTAAGCGATTCCATTCTGCACCCGCTAATTTGTACTCTGTGAGCTACATCTGGGCCCAGAGGACAGGATGTCAGCCTTGCTTTTCCTCTCCCTTTTAACAACTTTAAGGGCACAACCCTTCCCAGGAGCAGAGTCAAAGGATATGATTAAGGTGCAAAGCCATTGCAGTCACTGGTCACTTGTTTTCTGTTCAAGAGGAGACACCGCTTCTCCTCCCACCTCCCCCATCTTCCTCTCTCTCTCTCTCCAGACCCTGTAGAGCAAGCCCCACACAGTGGAAATCTTCAAGCCCAGCCATCTCCTTCCTTCCTCTGTTGGAAAGAGGACAGCCAGGTGCTGCTCACTTGGTCCCCTGGAGCACCTAAACCCTTGATGCTCCACTTACCCCGTTTGCAAATTGCAGGGGAAAAATAACGAGTAAGCCCCCAGAGCTGCTGGGAAGCTTCATCTGAACCCCCAGCCAGCACTTGGAGGGTTTGGGGCTTTTTCTACATTTTCCTACCAATGCATTCATGCTTTCTCTTGCCTCATCCCTCTACGTGGGAGAAACTCTCTCTACCACAGCCTGGAGTCTCTCCGTGTCCCTTTTCAAACCTCTCCTTCCAACTCCTTTCTGCTCGGGTGCCTACAAAGCAGCTGATAATGGGTAGGCAGGTGGTGTGTGGTGCTGCTATTTATTATGCCGAGGGCTGGCTCATGGCTTCGCCTGCAGTTCCCCCTGCTCCTCCCAGCCACCTGTAGTCTATCATCCCATTTGCAGGCTGGGGCAGGGGTGCTGCCTGTGTTTACAGCTCCCCAGAGTGAGAAAGGGCTCAGCCATGTCAATGCCACTGCCCAGCAAGACAGAAAATGGCAAATCTAACTGGAGTAAGAGGAGGATGATGCCTCCTTGTCCCCACAGCACAGCTCTGCCCATGTCCTCTCTCTGAGGGCTCATGGACCAGTGGAAATGGTGGTGGGCAGCATCTCCAGCTCCTATGAGGGAGGGCTGCAGGGAAAAGGACCAAGCCCCAGGTCCACATACTGATGCTAAATTCAGCTTCTAAAGCTGAGGGAGAAGAGATGTAGCTGGCCTTTCTCCTGGTGAAGCCCACGTCCCACTACAAAGCCTCGGGAGCAGATCCAAGCACAAGGCTGAGATGTGCACAGAAGCCATAATGCCCCAGGCACTGCAGAGTCACAGGGCAGAGGGACCAGGACACCCCAGTGAGACTGGAAGAGGACCCAGCAGCAAAGATTCACCCAAATACATTAGGGTACAGGTGACCGAGCCCGGGGGGAATGTTCTGCTCACTTGCATGTGCACAACTCACACCTCCAAGACCTCTGTGCTGTTGTCTTCCGCCCTGCCACGTATATGCAGATGAACCTTTAGGCTAGGGACAGGGACAGCTTTCATCAGAAAAATTAATTAACAGTGCCAAAGTGGCTTTTCCACACATCTCTGGCTTCCTACAGCCCTTGCAATCCCCTTTGCTCAGTGCCTCCATCTATAGCATCATCCTCATCCTCACGCATGCATCCCCACCACTCGTGCACTGCCAGGCTGCTGTCCCTGCCCACTGGGTGCAAGTGAGCAGCACATAGGGTCGGCTGCATTGCCCCTTCCACCCCACTACCAGCATCTCCCCTTGCACCAGGAACCCTTCCTACAGCCCTGCCTAGTAGGGTCAGCGTGGCCTGAGCACAGCCCGTGGGTGTTAGGAAATGATGCTCAAACGTGACTTTTGACTCCAAGGCAGATGCGCAGTGAGGACGGAGGTTGCTGGAGCCCGGCTGCATGGCCCCGACCCCCAGGGACAGCGGAGGGGTTTGGAGGTAGAAGACAACCCCTGGCCAGATGGAGAAGGTGTAACCTAGACTCATAGGGATGTGGTCCCTATGTTGGTACCCACCACCCATCCAGCAAAATTTGGACCCTGATTTTTGGCTGGCATCCACCGCAGCCTCTCCTATCCCGCACCAATTTCCACCGTCTCCAGCTTGGCATTACCAGTGGCTCCGCCGGTGCTGTGCTCCAGCAGGATTGCCAGCCGGCCAGCACTCCCCGTTCCCCGGTAGTTCTCAGTGCCTGTCAGCCCGGCGAGGGCTGCCCTGACATTTCACTGCCTTTACTGAGCGCTGAACGCCCGCAGACGGCTCTTGCCGAGCTGCGGTCGGAGGTACAGCCCCACTCTGCTGCAGCAGCCTCCTTAACAGAGCCTGTTAGCAGAGAGTGGAGACTTGGCCCTCATTTCCTGCTCTGAGGGAGGGAGGGTACCAACACACCCAGTACATCCCCAGACATAGCCAGGGAAGCCATCCAGGAACAGCGTTTGACCTTCCTGTGCCGTTGCGTCCCTTACCCAGGGATCTCCTTACCGCTCTCCAGGCGTCAAGTGGGATCTTTCCAGCCCCACGCAGCTCACAAGCAATGCAAGGGCCGCCCTGGGACAGGGCACATGGGAAAGACTTGTCTTGGATCATTCCCAGAGCTGCTGGCAGCCCAATGGCCACAGCCAGTGAGGGACGTGCCACAGGCTGAACCAGCCACAACGGCTGGTTCCAGGTGCTCAGAGAGAAAATGCAGCCATACAAAAAGGGGCTGTTTCTAGACAGAGCTTATTGAACCCACACTCGCTCCCTTCACTGCTCACAGAGGGGGCTGTTGTCTTGGGAAATGTTTCTCAGGAGTGTCCTCGTCAGCAGAGCAGAGTCCTGCTGCTCTCAGGCTCTCCTTGTCTCCAGAAAAACATCTCTCCAGCTTGACCACGACAATCGGTGGGCATGTGACAAGCCCTGGGAGAAGGAAAGGACCACACAAAGGGTCGCTCTTTTCAGCAGGGCCCTTTGCAAAGTGAGATGTTGCAGGAGGGGGACCTCTCCGAGCTGCTTTGCTCTGAAATTAGCCCGTCAGCAGCAAGGAATGGACCTCTTCCCTACAGACACCTCCACAAAACACAAGCTGCAGGATCATTTCTTTAAATGCCATTTTTGGGTGGATTCAACTCATTTTTTTTAGATTCAGCTCTAAAAAAAAAGGGTTTTCTGCATTGCCAGACTCATTACTCAGGCTCTTTTGCTATTTTAACCTAAACCTTATAATAACGTCTGGCATCCAAGGTGTACTTTTATATTCCAAAGCTCTTTGTAAACTGCCTGAAACCAGGTGTGTTAGCTCAGACGAAGCAGCTATAGGGGACCAGGGGCCTTATTCTGCATTGTCCATCATTATGATTCCCCTCCTGCACCTCCCAAGAGGGAAAGAGCCCATCAGGAGTGATGGAAGAAGGTCAGGGTTTTGGAAAGCTGATGGGTCTGGAGCAGAGATGGAGGCAGCAGTGATGGAGAAGCCCCGTGGCTGTGGCACAGGGTGTGGTGGCTGTGGCAGGTTGCATTGCCTGTCCTTGGCACGGCATGAACATATGGTGCGGGTCTGCCTGGGAGCTAAGAGGAACGATCCCCAGGGTTTTATCCTCTAATGGGATCTGTAAAGTTGTGTGGCCCCGTGTCTGTGGCCATGGTACGTGTGTGCGGGTGTGGGAGCAAACACATGGGACGGTCAGGACAGGCTGTGGTTTTAGACCTGGCATCCCAGGCTTACTCAGGGTCTGCAAAGGAGCAAGGGTGCTGAGCCCCTGCTGCTGCTCACCCCTGCTCACCTGGGTGCTCTCAGCCCCAGCGTGCCACAGAGGGTGGGCACCATGAGGCCTGAGGCCCCCCAGGTTCTCGCATCCCCCAGTGCAGTCTTGGAGCGTGGGGTACTGGCAATGAACCATTGAGAGGGCTGTAGAGAAAGGGGGATGCTTGGGGAGCTGTGGCTGCGTGCTCAGAGGTCTCCTGTGCCACACAGCAAAGGCTGATGGAGATGCCAGAGCTGCTGGAGGCTGCCCTGCTCCGCTCACATTCCTGGGCTCCCCTGCTCTGAGCCCTCTAGTGAGGGGTGTTTTTTAAAAAAAGACTGATTTCTAAATTGCAGATGGGGAAACTGAGGCACGGCAATGAGCCTGGGGGCATGAAGAGGCTGTGGGTGAACTGCAGCCCAGGGCTCCCAGCTGTGCTGACTGGCGTGCCCACTTGGGAGCGAGCCAGCAGGTATGTAGAGCTCAAAATGTGCTGGTTGAGGCTTCAGCTCCAGCCCCAGCCCCAGCCCCAGCCCCATCTCCAGCTCCAGCTCTAGCCCCAGCAAGGGTTAAGGCAGCAGCTTTGAGAGAGAGCCCACAGGGGCCCCTGAGCTCCCAAGGAGGAGCAAGATGAGCGTGGCAAGGAGACTGTGCTTCCTCTGGCGAGGCTCCCCCACCGAGGAAATTGTCAATTAGGGACATAGTTTTAACCACAGAGCGCAGATTCCCATGATCCGGTGGCTGCTCAGCCAGAAGTCCCCATTATTCGTGGGTTTGTCCCCAGGGGGACCCAGAGGCCCTGTGAGCCCAGGACCCTCGGTGCTGCTGGCAGGACCGCAGGGCTTTGCTACGGCTTCACACACCAGCAGCAGCCACAAGGACTGGAAGTTGATGCCCAGCTCCGTGACTCAGTTTCCCCATCTGTAAAGCATGGAAAGGCTGGGGGTGGAGGAGGAGGTTGCTGGGCAGGGGCTGAAGGAAGAGCAGAGGGAGATGGAGTGGGTTCTTGTGGGACACTGGCACTACAGCCCTCCCCATTGTTGCCTTTTGGGTGGGCAGCACTGCCTCCTGCCCTCAGGAGGGGCACAGGATCAGGCACCAGACTAATTTCCACCCTTTATGTCCAGAGGTGCTGCAAACCCCCAGCCCTTCCTACCTGGGAAAAAGTCATCCCCTGCCCTCAGCAGCTCTGAAGGGCTGGAGAGGGGACAGAGCAGGCAAGCACAGAGAGACCCTCTGTCGCCAGACACAGACAATGCCCCCATCACAGCCCCGACAGCAGAAATGTGGCTGCTGACAGATTCACCTGCTTCTACAGAGAGGGGCTGCACCAAAGGGGGGCCCACAGCCCTCCAACCCCCTTCCCTCTCCCCAGCCACCCTTGTGCATGTCTCCTTCTGCCTCAGTTTCCCCAGCAAGGCAATGAGCAACACCAGCCCTGTATCAGTAAGGCACAGGGGTTGGCTGGGGCAGCTCTGGGCCCCCGGTACATCACACAGGTACGTACCCATAAGCGTGCAGGGCAGGTCAGCTCACACCGCCCCGCATCGCATCGCTGCCCGCCTGCCATCCCCTCTCCATCGCACCGCTGCCCGCCTGCCATCCCCTCACCATCGCACCGCTGCCCGCCTGCCATCCCCTCTCCATCGCACCGCTGCCCGCCTGCCATCCCCTCTCCATCGCACCGCTGCCCGCCTGCCATCCCCTCCCCAGCCCCGAATGCTGAATCATGTCTTGGGAAGCAGCTGCCTGGGCTCCCGGCGGCCTCCACACATGACCCACTTCTCCCAGCGGCTGATGCCAGCTGGGAAATGCAGCCAGGAGAGTGGCCGCTGGTGCTCCCAGTCCCGGCCAGGGCTGCCCTGCTCTCTGCCCAGGGAGCTCAGGCCGAGCTCATCAGAGCTTGCAAGGGAGCGGAGCTCAAAGCCTCTTTGGGGATAGGGTTTGCTGCCAGGGAGGGCAGCTCGGCCACTGGCGCTGTGACACAGGAGTGCAGGTGGGTCTGCTGCTCCAACTGGTGCTTCTGGAGGGGACACAGCTCTCCCAAATGGCACCAACATCCCTGGGGACACGCACTGAAAGTCTGTACATCACTTTAAGCATCCCAGGGAAGATCTTGCTGAGGGAGAGGGTGGTGGGTTTAGCTGGGATGTGCCAGGGCATGTGCTATGGCCAAGCTTGTAAAAGCTCCCAAGGAGCTGGGGTTTACTCTAGGAGCCAGCTCAGTCCTGACCTATTAGGACACCCCTCACAATGGTGCCACAGTTGTCCCCAGAAAAAACAAAACTGGACCAGAAACCCAGAAACTTCTACAAGTAAACTTTGAGTCAGGACCAGAGCTCGGCTACATGATCCCCACTGCTGTACCTCACTGCCCCTTGTCCCCAGCCCTGCTCTGAGCCCCACAATTGTACACAGGGACACCAAAAGCGATGAGCTTCCCTGGGTGAATCCCCAATGGCATTGCCACAAGTGCCTTGGTGCCAGCTGTGGGCATCCACCCACCCTCCCTGTGCTCACGGGCAGGGGAGCAGCCCACTGTCCTTGCATGGCATGACCTGGGTGCCAGGCACAGCTACTGGCCATGCACAGCTGCTGGATGAGCCCTGTGCTTGGGATAGGGAAAGGGAATTTCGCATTCCCCAAACCTCTGGCACGTGCAGGCTTTGAACCAGCCCAGGGGGGTTCAGTGTCCCCAGTCACGGGCACCTCCAGACCACCCCAGTCAGCTACACAGAGCACAGAGCTGTGGGAGAATGGGCTCAGCCATCAGCTGGCTCTGAGAGAAGGAAACGTTTGAGAAGGAGGCACAGAGGAGACTCAAATGTCATTTTGGATTCTCTGTGGAGGGGTCTTGCTAGGAAAATCCCAATGCAGTGCTGGCAGTGAGCCTGGACAGGAACGGTCTCTGCTCACCAGCACAGCCAGGGACACTTCACTCCCTGCAGATCCCGTGGGCTCAGGGCACCAGCTCTCAGCCTCTTGGAAAACTTTTGGGCAATTATTAATAAACAGCACATCCACCCAAGAGGTTCTCTAAGCACCCACAGTCCCCTGCTGCAGAAGCAGATGAGGACACAGCCCAGTCTCCTTTCTCCTGGCTGAGGTGCCTGGGGTTGGGTCCAGGCGGGAGCCTGACCAGGGAGATCCCTGTGGGAGGTCCCCAGGATGGGCAGTGGGAGCTTTGTCTCTCCAGGGAGCATCTTTTGCTGTTTGCCAACAGGTCAGTGCAGGCATCTTGCTTGCCCCTCTCCTCCCCCTGCCCGTCCTCCTCTCCCCTCTCTAATAAGGGCACTGGCCTGCTGACACTGCACCCCACTGATCCCCTGAACTCCCGGCACCCATGGGACCCTGTGAGGCTCCTGCTTGGCACCTTCCTGGGGTACCCAAACAAGGGTCACACCCCCAGACAACGCCAGGAAACCCACCTCGAGAGCATCTTGCCCGCTTTGGTTCCAGGCGCAGGCACGGGGCTTGCGAGCTGCCCGGTGTCCCCGCCGCACAGCCCCACGCCGTCAGAAGATGCTCCGCACCCCGCTCCTGTGGCGGCTGGGTGCCTGCCCCCCACAACACCCCCCTCTCCTGCCCGTGTCCCCCACACCCCCCTTCCCTTGCCAACTTCAGCGCTCTCCTTCCCGCCGACGCTGCCGCCGGAGGGACAGATGGTGCCCTCCGAGACACACCTGCTTGGGTTTTATCTTGGCTCCCAACTTGCATTATTTCACCCGCCAGCCTGCTACCTACCGATGCCATCCGCTAACTGGGGTGGGGGGGGTAAAAAAAATTACCCCCAACCCACCCCAGCTCAGAACCGCTCCCCCCCCCCCCCCGCCCCCCCCCCCCCCCCCCCAGCTCTGTCCCCGGGCTAAGGTGACCTTTGCAAGGAAAGCAGCTTCCCCCAAAGTCCCCAGCAAGGCTCCCCCCGCTCCCCCCGCCGCCACCACCCAGCTCAAAGGTGTGGAAATCAGAGGAGTGCTGTGAAACCCTCCCTGCTCCCAGCCAGAGAATACACCCAGCCAGCTCCCCACTCGCTGTCATTCATTTCAGTTTGGTTATATATGTTGTTCTGCCTCTTTCTCAGCTATAAAGAGATTTAGGTGGATTTGCTGCCTCCTGGTTTTTGTTTGTTTTTTTAAATACCTGATGAGTATGGAGACCCCAACGTCCTCGCAGTTTGCATATACTCTGCTCCATGTCTCTTGAATAACCTTTTTTTCTGCGTCTGAAATATCTTCACCTCTTTCCCATCTCTCAATCTCCATTTCTCCCTGGACTTTCTCCATGAAAAACAGCCGGCACGATCCTCCGGGAAGCCAGGAGGAGATAAAGAGAGATGTGTGTGTGAGCGGGTATATCCTGCGAGAAGAGACAAGGTGTTTGCTCAGCGGCCGCGCGGGCGCTGGCGGCTCTGCCGACGTTGTGGATGTATATGTGTGTATGTGTGTGTGTGTGTGTGAGAGAGAGAGAGAGTGTGTGTGTGTGTGAGTGTGTGCAAGCGCGGCTGCCTGTCGGCGTGTTTATATATGTAATTTAAAAAAATATCCCGGAGATATGCTGCGTGCGATTAGATTTCCGAGCTCCTAGTGCCATCCATGGCTGTAGCGAGCTTCAGCTCGGCTCGGGAGTGTGCGGCTGACTGATGAGGAACTGCCTAAAAGTAAAATATTCAAAGGCATTGCAAGACCAGCCTCTTTACCAATGTGTGAACGTGAGCTCACTTTCTCCCTCTCTCCTCCTCTCTCCCACTCCTCCCTCCTTCTCTGTTTTTTTTCTCCCCGAAAGGGAGGGATGAGGGAGATGTTCTGGGCAACATCAGGACGGTGTTGGGGGGTGGGGGAAGGTAGGGCTGGAAGTTTTTTTTTCCAGCTCTTGTAAACAGCTCAGAGGAAACTGAGAACCCGAAGCGCTGAGTTAAAGTTATCCCAACCGCTGGCTGCGCCGAGCTCTGCCTCAGCTCCCCCCTCGCGCTCCCTTATTTTGCAGGAGTTTGGGTTTTGAAGGACAGACCCTCGCTCGCCTCTGATTCTTGGGCTGCACAGAGGGATGTGGAAAGAGGGGAGCACAAGGAAACCCCCACCCACGAGCATCTCTCTGCCACCCGAAAGAGACCACGGTCTGTCCCACAGGGACTTCTTTGACAACAAGAATTTGTAGGATGCAATTATGAGGGGACCCAGAGTTAAGGCGCTCGTGAAATGAATATATTATTGTTGTTCTGCGATTGCATCGCTCCCGGTAGCATCTTGGCAGGGATGAGGAGCACGGGAACACCTCCACGCCAGGCTTCCCGCTGCTTTTGTGTGTGCACTTTTGGGCTGGTTTTTTTCCCCAAATGCCATTTCCAGCTCCCTGACAATCCGGCATATTAAACCCGCAGCACAGCCCATTTGCACAGAGAAGGAAAATACTACCGAGACTTGTAATAACCAACAATCCCCCAGAGGGGGATCAGAGACAAGAGAAGCAGCCTGGTGTGCACAGCCGCCTCCCGCACCCGCTGCGTACCCTCCCCGGGCAGAGACAGGCAGGCAGATGGACAGACAGGCTGAGAGCACAGCTCTGACACCCAGGCAGGCAGGGGCTGGGAGGTGGCTGAGCCCCTTCGGGGGATGGAGCTTTGGCATTGCAGATCTGTCAAGGCTTTTTGCTGGATTTCTCCTCCAAACCAGCCTCGGCCACCTCCCCATTAACAGCAGCCAGACTGGCAGTGTCAGCAAATTTGCTCCTGCAGATCTAACGAGAGCTGGTGGAGAAGATGCTGCCCACAGGACACATAGCTTGGCTCACATGGGAGCTGCTGAACCCACCAGCGTGCAAGCTCACCAGCATGGCCAAACCTACTCAGGTCCCCAGAAACACCAGCATCAGCTTCCAAATCATCAGATTTTCACCAGCCAGATTAAAGTTTGGATTTGCCTCCTGTTCATTAGCCACTGGAACTAGCACCCATGACCCTGAGCTTAAATATTAACTACAATGTCCCCAGGTAGCCACCATGCAGCAGAGAACCCCCCTGGACCCAGGATGGCAAGACCAAGCTTATCACCCTCCCTTAAAAGTGCAGGGGAAGAGGCACCGCCCTTAGACCTGGCTTAAAACCAGAGCAAATCCACAGTGCAGTGCCAGCACTTTCAAAAAGGGAAAAACCCTCAAATTCTGACAATTATAAAAGCTGGGGCAATAATATAGATGGAGCATTGGTTAACAGGGGTTTAAAGAAAAGGACTCTTCAAAGCTTTCATACCTTGTGTCTTAGTCAGCACTGGGCTCACAGCCTGGTACACTCCCCGCACTAGCAGTCAAAGGGTCTCGGCTCAAAAGTCTCCCTTTAAACATATTAGAATAGTAGAAAATATTAGAAAAGTGAGTGAGCATTCCCCCAGACTTTCCCTGGGTTTTGCCTCCCTCTTTGGGGCCATCACCTCTGGCGCTGGTAGGAGCCCAGCCCCGTTCCCATGTGCCACCCCGCTCCACAAGCAGAAGAAGCTTCCGCTGCCTCAAAATGCCAAACGAACCCCAACTGCCCTGACCCTCTGCATCTCGTCCCAGACGTGGGACATAAATCAGGGGCAGGAGTGCAGGCACATGCCATCATGTGCCAGCTGCCTGTTTCCATGGTTCCCCGTGACTATTGCTCTCGAGGGCTCAGGGTTAGGAGGCAACTTGTTCCAGAAGTAGAAAGATGCTGTGTTGACACCATTGCTGAAAAAACCTGGCTGGAGGTTGCACTGGCAGGCAGGTGGCATTGCCCTGAGATGCCCTGACAGCCTCTATGGCCCCATAGTGACTAGGGTGGCCCAACAGTCCCTTCAGTGCAAGGTGCCATGCAGAGGGAGGTCACAGCCCTGAGGGCTGGGGTGGCATTTGATCATCCTCCCCAGTCCAAGATGCCCATGGTCACTGCCTTGATGTCCTGGAGGAGAGGTCAGCACAGTACCCGCTGTCATGACAGGCTAACCTAGGTCAATGGGACAGAGGACTTGGTGCCCATGGCCAGTGGGAAGGCTGAGATGGGAGCAGTCTGGGCAATCTGTATGGAAGAAATCACTCCATCTTTCTCAGATTCCAATTCTCCCCTCTCCAGGTCAGCATCACAGCCCTCCTGCTTTCTGCCTCCTTCCCACAGACCTGACCTGTGGTGCCAGCCCTGTCAGTGGGGCCCAGTCCCTGCCAAGCCCCAGCCCACTCCTCCCACAGCTTCTGCACAGCAGGGAGAGATGAAGCTCCTGTTGGAGCCATCCCCCACGTGCACGGCCGCAGGGGGTGAGGATGGGTTTCCAGGCCCTCTGAGCCTCTGCTCGCAGCGCGCCATGTTCCCTCAGGGACTGTACCCACCTGCCGACGGCTTCTCCCACTCCCCTGTGCCCTCCCACATTGCCTCTCCTCCTCCCCGTGTGCTGGGCGCAATGAGAAATGTACTTGGCTCCCAATCCTCGAGTGGGAGGTGAAGGCAAAAAAACCTGAGACTTCAGCTCCACAGCATGTGGGATGTGGATAATGGCAGATCCCCACCCTTGACTCCTCCACTGTCGCTGGGGCGAAGGCAGAAACCCCAAATCCAGACCCTCAGGGCTGAGCCCACCTCCCCTCGTGTGTGGGGACAGCCTTGTCGTTCAGTTCCTGGAGAAAAACGGGTGACTTCTTGTGTCCCCTGCAAAGTCAGCTTCCTGGGACCTTCTGACAAACACCAGTAGGTGCGTTGGCCCCAGGAAGAGACCCCATGAGCTCACCCTGGGAGAGCTTTGGGAAGGAGCTGCAGGAGCTGCCCCAAGCCTGTGGTACTGGTGTGATGCTGGGACTCCAGTCATGACCCCTTCTCCAGACCCTCGGGACACCAACCTGGCCAGAACAGGAATAATTCTTGGATTTTCAGTGAAATAAGACTGAAGGCACCAGTGTGGAAAAGCCTAAGGAATCCACAAGATCAGCCCTGACTCTGCCCCTTGTACCCCTGAGCCAGACAGACTGGGAAGTGGAAGATGCTGAGAGGGCTCATTGTCATTTTTCCTCCCACCAACGTGGCCAAGGGCTACTGCAGGACACTTGTGCGAGCCAGGTTGGGTGTTCCTCCTTCGTCCTCCACCCAGAGCCACTCCAGGATACTGCCTGTTGTATGGATCATCTGGCTTATAGCTCATAAACAACTTTCAGTCATATCTAGTGCAAACAGGCGACTTGCAGTGGGCCGGGGGGGAGGTTGGGGGTGGTGTGAGTAAAAGCAACCTATCCTGGGGTGGCCTTGAGGCCCTGTCTATGTGGAGACATCCCGTGGGGAGCTGTGTCAATAGCTCAGCCCCAAGTTGGCCATAAACCACAGAGCAAACAGGACAGTGCTGTAACCTGCAAGGAACTGAAACCGGAGCTGAGCCTTGAAATCCCTCAGCAGATAATGTGCCCTGAGCCTCGATCCAAACCAAAATTCAGTTGCCTGAGAAAGTAAGATAAAGAGAACCAGAAGGGTTTCAGTCCAACCTCGTGTATCCAGCGGGGATAATCCAATCATGCATAGTCTTGCCACAGTCACATAAATGAAGGGATAAAAGACCTAAAATCCAAGTTAGGAATTGGGAGTTGCCTCTCCAGTGCTACATCTCACCTGTACGGAGAACCTTCCCCCTTGGTCAGGACATCAGCCAAGGTCACATTTCTGGCATTGAGAGCTCTTACCTGGAGGAGTAATAGAATATTTAGTAATATTTATTTGCTGTAAGTTTGCAACTGCAAGTGATAAACTAACACATATACAATATTTAGCACCCTTTTTAGGTTGTTATTATGTATTCTTGCTTTTAAGTTGTAATAGTGCATTCTGCCATTGTATCCATGAAAACCTGCATTAGTGACCTGTTAGTTCTGTGAGTGAAGTTCAAATAAGTTGTTTGCTTGAACCTTGCAGTCCAGTCTCTTTTGCACCTGGCTATGTTGGACTTGTCACCCTGAACGTTGCTGAAGTGAAGCTCCTGGCTGCCAGCCCGGCTCGCCCAGCATTGTCCCCAGCATGTAATGCCTCTCTCTCCTCTCTCCTCCTTCCTAATCCAGCCCTGCTGCCAACTACAAAGTCCTGTCCTGAAAAGGAATAACAAGACTTTAGGAAATGGCTTTGCAGCTCCTGCTGCCCGAGGAGGGGAGGATTTAGCCTAAAGCCTGTATAAATGCTCTGTATGTATTGCAGGCTCCCTTCCCCCAGCTCCTCCGATCCCAGGAGACCCGTGCACAATCCTGATGCCCGTGGCCTGTGAGCCGGTACTGCAGGAGCAGGCTGGAGGACAACATGCTGGGGGGGTTAGAAGGGGCTACAGCCAACTACCCCCCACCCCTGTTCAGCTGGGGTTGCAGCACTGCCTGCATCTCCATCAGGTGGGGGTGCTGAGCCCAGGAGGGATGCTGTGGGATCCCAGTTTAATCACGCAGCCCTTGTCCACGTTGCTGGCACGTTTGGTGGCTAATGTACTTGTAAAGACCAGTTGTATTGAGAGGCTGGAATTTGCCCAGCTCCATGTCCTCAGTGTGGCTGGGAAGAGCTGGGTGAGGGAGGTGACAGCACAGGGAGCTGCTGTGACCTCCCCCACCCAGCCCTGGGCAGCCCTGGGGAAGTGAAACCCAGGCTGCTCATGCAGGGCAAAGTCAGGAGCAGACATTCCTCCTCTGATTGAAACCAGACCTCAGGCAGAGCTGCCAGAGCTGGTGGGGAATGCATTTAAACCAAACCAGCCCAGGCTCTCCTTTATACATGGAAATAGGGTTCATCTGCTCCAGGACCGAAGTCCAACAGATGTGACACCGAGGTCTGCGGTACCACCAGGCACCAGTGGGACCCTACCTTCAGCCCCCAGCTCAGGGGGGACCCTTGGGGCCACCCCAATGTCCAGCTTGCTCCCCCCACATGTGGGAACATGATGGTGTGGGGTGCCAGGGACACCAGTTTGCAAACAAGGACAGAGCAAGCAGGTAATGCCTGGGAAGGGAGCATGGGATGAAGACACCCAAGCAGGACCTGTAGCAGCAGCGGGCAGAGGGGAGGTGGGTGGCTGAGATGGAGACAGTGCAGCCTCCCCATCACCTTCTCAAAGGTTGTATCAGCTTCCATTTCCCTCCCTCCCAACACACACAATCAAAAAAACCCAAGGATGAGGAAATTCAGGGGAACAAAAGGAGGCAGAGAGGGGTCCTGGGAGCAGGGCTGGGTGTTGCCTGGTGCAGGGCAGAGCAGGGCAGGGTAAGGCAGGACAGGGCAGGGCAGGGCAGAGTGAGAAGCTGCCACAGCAGCACTGGAGAGCACTTCCCACCCAAACCAATCTGATCCCAGCCTGAGAACTGTTGCAAAAACCTCCAGTCCCACCTTGGAATTTGAGGAAACTGAAACCTTGTGATTCAACCAGGAGGCATGAAGCAAGCAAGAGGTGCTCACTCAGGAAGCAGGTGACAGATCCAGTACCAAGGGGCTGCAGGGTCAAGGCCATCTGCCAGTTGCTAAACTTCCTCGGACCCTGAACAGCCTCCGGTGTCACCACATTCCCTTCACCCCTCATGCTGAGCTCTCCCACCATCAGGAACTGGCCACTTCCCTGGGAGCACAGCCCCTGTGACAGCCAGACCCTTCAGCGGTAAGCGAGGATGACAGGGTTATTGGGAAACAAGTCGACACTTCCAAACAGATTCTCTTTGCTGCTCTTTTGCTTCCTGAAGCTGGTCTGAGCATGGCAGGGGTTGCTCAGGAAGGCCAGCAAGTTAATATATTCATGTCATCTTGCATTTGGTGCCAGGGCATGAAGTAAACACCGTCAGGGACCTCGCTCTGGTTCAAAGACAAGCCCTGCTTCTTATTCCGATCACATTATCCATGCTCCCCGTACAGATTCATTGATTCATATCTTAAAAAGAAAAGCCTTCAAAACCCATTAAGTCTGCCTTGCCATTCCAGCCCTGCTCTCAGGGGCAAGGGCAAGAAACATTAACTAACCTGCTCACATTACCCTGCCTTTGAACCAAGCATCTTTCAGCATCAGTCAAGAGTGTTTGGAGGTGATATGTCCCCATGCAGGGAAGGTTTTGGCCACTGAGATCACCCAATGTCACACAAGTGGAGGGACTGGCACTTAAGCACTGCCCCTGCACTGGGCTCCCTTTGGCACCTGGGGAGCACCCATGGCTCGTGCCTGCAGAGGCATGGTGGAGCAGCCCAAGATATGGTCCTCTCTTTGCTTACGGAGGACTGCATGGTTATAAACAGGCCCATGCAGGATTAAGCTCCTGTGGCTGCTCTTTCTCAGGGCCTCAGACCTTGCTGGTGTCAGCCTGGCTGGGTCTCGGCGAGGGGAAAAGGGTTTGCAAGCAGGGACATCCTCCCAGGGATTACGAAAGCCACGCTGCCTATTGCCAGGGAAAAGAAGGTCCTTCCAGCCTCTTAGGCTCCAGCTCAGCCAGCAGCTGCTGTTTATTTGGCTTCAGTGACTTTATAGCATACTGAAACGTGCTCCTGGGGGGCCCAGCGTGCTCCAGCATGGCTGGCTGGGACATGGGGCTCAGCCTCCCCACGTGCTCCCCAGTGCCTTGCGCAAGGCAGCTCCGCACCCTCCAGCCTGACTTCCACTCGGGAAGAAATTATTCAATCTCATTTTCATCTGGCTGCAGGAGACAGTTCGGGATGTTTCTTCCACCGCCTTCCTGAAGGTTTCCCATCCCACTGGTGCCAACAATGAGGATGGATCTGTCCCTTCTGCCCCTGGCTGACCCCCAGTTCAGGGCTGGAGACTGTTTACTGGATGGGCTTAGAGGGATCTGGTTTTACTGACATTTCAAGTGCTGTTTGTGAATGTTGTTTTTAGGGTTTGAAGTGCTATGAGAGGACATGTCCACCATGAGGGGATTAACCACAGCCATCCCAGACCCTCTGCCATGGCTGGGCTTGGGGGGCATCTCTGGCCCCAGCTGGACAGCAATGGAAAGCCAGGCTTCCTGGAAAGCTCAGCTTTGTTTCCTTTTTCAGATGCAACCAGTCATTGAACCTGGACCGATTTAGGTTGCTTGGATTTGGTTCTGGTTTCAAAATTCTTTTTCAGGGGGAAGTTGTTTTCCAGCTGAGTTGCAGGAATGCCCAGCTTGGGACTTTTCTTGTCTGTCCCTCCGCAGTCAGTGTCTATGTCACATCAGCCCCCACCTCATGCCCCAGGGTCCAAACGGAGCCAGTTGCCCAGGAGGCCAGAACCTGTGGCTCCCTGCTTGCTCTGGGGCTCTCCTCCAGGTCAGGACATTCATGCCCCATTAAACCCTTCATGTGTGCACTCCTGGGCATGCACATGCACACAGACGTGGCTGTCTTCTCCCCACATCCTCTGGGGTTTCTACCCCAGTTGTTCTCTTTAACCTAAACCCACAAAGTCCCTTGACTCCAGAAGTCATGTTTCCATTGTAAAGGGCTGAGCTGGGACAAAGTGTGGTGACAGCACTTCACTGGGACATCTGAGGAGCTCGTAGGAGAGGGAAGACAACAGAAACGGGCACAGAGGCGTGAGGGGAGACCATGGGGACAGAGCTGTGTTGTGAGGAGATGTGTGAGTGCTGCTGAGCGATGGAAGAGCAGAGAGGAGGAGGAGGAGGAGGAGGAGGCAAACCCAGCCCAGGCGAGGGAAGGATGCAGACAAGGGATCAGCTGGCTGAGGCGTGTCCATGGGGAATTACAGGCAGGTCTGAGCCTGTCAGATTATTACCGGAGATGGGAAGGGGGGAGCGGGTTGAGGCAGGTCTGGCAGAAGGAGGGATACAGGAGCTGGAGGGAAAGGGAGGAGCAGGGGGAAGGTGGGCAAGGAGGGGAGGGAGGCACATGGGAAAGGGGGGAGCAGAGGGGAGCACCCAGCCCTGGCGGTGATGGGGCTGGTGGGGCAGGAAGACAGGCTGGGGGATCCATGGGGTGGGAATGGGCTCGGTACATCACATGTCACCCCCAGCACCTGCCTGGCCAAGGTGCAGGGCCAGAGACCTGCTGGGGCGGGAGAACCACATGCCAAAACCAATTAAGTGCTCAAGGAGTCATGGACTAGGCACTCAGCTTCCTCTTGTCCGAAGGTCAGAGGAGAGCGTCCTCATTTGTTGCCTCTTAATTACATCTGATCCTGCTCTAATTCCTCCTAAAACCAGCCCTGAGATCCTTCAGGTGACTGCTGGGGAGAGGTGTCTGCCAGCCTGAGTGACGAGCCAGCTAGGCACAGGTGACAGTCCCGAGCCAAGCGGCGCCTCCGGGAGGGACGCAAAGGGCCGGCGGTGCTGCGTGGTGATGGAGGAAGCGCCATGTGCACCACCGTCCTGCTCCTCGGCACCTTGGTCATGATGCTGCGGCGCCGCTTCTTCAACAAAGTCGAACCGTATGTCCTCTCCAGTCCCCCTCCCCGGGGCCCTGGGGCTGGGGACAGCAGGGGTGGCCCTTGGGTGGAGGATCTTGCTATTCAGCCTAAGATCCATCCTTGGAGATACTTGGTTTCCTTCTAGTTTTGGTCCTCTGGGTGACACCAGAAGCCATTCCCTTGTGCTGGGTAGAGTGGAGCCTTCTGTGATGTGCCGTCACCTCCTCCCCATTGCACCAGTGTGAGCAAGGAGGAAATGCAGGATCGGTCCCCTGTCTTTCTGGTGCAAAGGGACAGGGATGAACTCCTGGGATGCTTTTCCATGCACCGATTGAGGTGTTTCCCAAAAGGAGCAGTCCAGCACTCTGCTCTCCATCTAGGCACACAGCCTGGCTGCCTGTTTGCTTCCTGCTTCAGCTGGGGAGGACACTGAGCAGCACTCTCGGCTGTGGGGGCATCACCAGGCTGCCAATGACACCCAGCAGCATCCAGCTGACAAACCTTCATCTGGCATAAAAGAGCCCCTGGGAGGTCCCACTCCATCCCTAGGATGCTGGGGGGGTTGGATGAGGGTCTGGGTACAGAGGATGCTTGAGAGCATCAGCTAAACGTCAGCTCTCAGAGGAGCTGGCAGCCAGCACCCTGCCGCCGTGGCCCTGTCGCGCTGTGCTCCGTGCCCAGGCACACGCTCGCACACGTCCTGGCTCCCAGGCAATGGCAGCGAGCAGATGGGAAGGGACTTGCTGCAGTCCCACATCAAGGCAATGACAAAGCTGCGCCTGGAGCGCAGGGTCACCTCCTGCTCAGCGTATCCCTGCCGCACCGCGGGCACGGTGCTGGCGGCTGCAGCTTCCGCTACCCGCAGATCCCCGTGTCTTCTGGGAGGGAGTTTTGTTCCCGTTCAGCACTCGCTTGGCTTCAGCTCGGCGGCAGCGGGGGCCACACTCACGGTGGGGCCGAGCATTGCCCTCGCTTGCCGTGCAGCCGCCCGGTCCAGCACCAGGCTCAGCTCGAGGAAGTTTCCACTGGAGACGCACAAATCTATTTACCAGTGGAGACTGGAGACATCTGAAAGTGGGGAGGTCAAATTGGCACTTAATGAGACAATTAAGTCAGGGTAGGGAGAAACGAGACTGGAAGCAAGGAAGGTATCTCCTGGCCTGTGTGCCTCTGGACCTCCCCGTGCTACCTGCAGCCCCGGCTGAATTAAAGGCTCATTAAGTGGCAGAGCAAACATGCCCTCCCTGCAGAGATGGAGGCTGTCTCTGGGCAGGTGCTACAGGGGTGGCTGGCGAGACCAGCAGAGCTGGCAGCCTGTGGGTCCATCCCTTGCGTAGCTGCAGGGCGAGCGAGCAGTGCTGCCTGGAGCAACGGCATCGGGGCTGGCAGCCTGTGGGCACAAGCCCTACCTGGGGGAGTAGGTGTGAGCTGCCTTCAGGGTGGCCTGGTCAGATCTTGTACCTGGCTGCCATCATCACCACCACCGTCATCACCAGTGTGGGGCTGGTGAGAAAGCAACGCAGTGCAGGAAGGGATGGTGCATGGGGCTGGCACCAGCAGCTCGAGACTGGACTCAGCACAAGGGCTCCCTGGCACGGCACAGGGCTCTGGGGAGCACGAGTCTGACTCACAGCTGGATGGCCATGAGAAGCTTCATCCAAGCCCTGTTGCAGCTTTCAGGCAGGCACCAGTCCAGATGCAAAGCTACCAGCCGCTAGAGAAGCTGTATGCTGCTAGGTTATCTCTGTTGGTGATGAACTGCTCCCACCATTAAAGACCAGTGTCTATCAACAGGTTTTCTACTTACTCTGTTTTTGACATTCACCTACTCACCTCACTCTGCACTGGCATAAATCAGAGCAGTTCCACAGACAGCTTTATACCATGAGAGAATTTGTCTCCAGCCTTTAGTATTTTGGAAAAGAAAAGCAGCAGAAGTAAAGAAAAAAGTGCTGCCAGCCAGAGACTGGGGAGAAGTGGTACAGGTGACCAAGGCAGAACAGACCAAGGTTTCGGATGGGCATGGTGGAGGGCAGGCAGCATCCTCCAGATGAGAACAGACCCGAGGCACCAGAACCCCAACCCAGGTTTGTTCCAACTGAATTTTGGTGAATTAGAGGACTGGGCTCAGGCTGGGCAGGCACCTTGATACCAATACAGCAACAAAGACCAGGATTTTCCATCTGTGCACTGGTCTGGATGACCCCTGGATTAAAAGCATCCCTGAAAATCAGCACACAGTGAAGAAAAAGACAGGAGCCCACATGTTCCATGGGATAAAGCTGCCTCAGCGCAAGATCGTCCCTCTGACGTCCTCATGTGCAAAGCAGAGCATGTGTCCCAGGCAAAGGACACAAATGAACAGCACAGGCAAGATGAGATTATGTGAAATCCTCTGCTCACTTGACCTCCTTCACGTCCTGTCTTCTATTTATATGCCTTGGGGCTGCCAGGGACACCGCGGGTTGTTCTTGGCCCACGCTCGCAGAGCTGGGGGGCTCAGCCGTGGGTCCGTGGGGTTAGGGCTGGACCCTGGAGCTGTCATCATCTCAAAAGGAAGTTTGATAGGTTTCCTCCTAGCAGCCTGAGTGTGGGCTCTGCTATCACCCCTCCCTGGAGGTGAAAAGCAAATTGAAACTCTACCGTGGACTAACCTCTCTGTCAAGGAACAGGAAGGTCAAGGGGAACTCTTTGGGCTTCAGTGCCTGGGTTTTCTCAAAAAGCAGTGATTTATTCTTTGTTGTATGTGATACTTAATGAGAGGGTCCTGGCTAGGGGCCAAGGCTGGTTACGGATGTCTGCTCTGTTTGCCTTTCTCATGTTCTCCCTTCACTGGTGCCTTCCCAGCAGGCGCAGATCACCCTCTGCCCCTGAGCACTCCGTCGGTTTGAGGAGGTAGAGATGCCGCTGACCCAGAGCCTGGGTGTGTGGTCTCAGTGCTGGTCTAGTGTGGGGGGACACAGGGCCCCAGTGATCACCCAGAGGAGTAAAAAGCACCCAAAGAAGCCTGCTGGGAAGAGCCAGGTCTGTGAAGGGAGACATCCTCCACGGAGAGCTCTTGGAGAAGGAGCAGGTCGGGGGCTTAGTGAGGCAGGGCTGGACTATGGCAAAGCAAAGAGGTGCTTTGGGGAAGTGAATCGTGGATTTGTCTTTATTGCCACTTTCTCAGCCACCTCACAACAAACTGGACACAAATGCCCCAGACCCCAGAGGGGTTATTTTCCTAGGACTGGGAGCCAGGGCAATGGAGAAAGGGAGCGTTTGGTGCCTGTGCCACTCTCTCCCCCCAGGAGGACACCCTAATCGCACCCCACACACCGTGCTGCAGGGCGAGAGCAGCCCCTCTGCAACTCAGTCTGGAGGAAAGAGCCAGCAGCTTGGCATCATCTGGATTTAACCTTCCAGCTTAGTCCCCTCTGGGAAGCAGGATGTGACCTCCTCATTTCCACCACCCAGGCACGACTGGCAGCCGGCAGCGGCGGCACATGGCTCTGCATCTCCGGGCTGGAGCAATCAGAGCGCAGCAGGCATGCACAGACAAGTGTCAGCTGCATTTCTGTATGCCTTTAAATACATGAGCAAGGCCACAAACACAGCTCCAAAGTGCTGCAGGCACAGCCGAGCTGATAAATAACTCCCCAGACCCACCAGCAAGAACACACCCTCCCCTCTTTCCAAGGGAGACAAGGTTTAGCATCAGTTTCCCCTTTAGATCTGTACAGCAACTGAGCAGATCTGCTCTCTACCTTGCTGTGTTTGAATCCAGTACCAGAAGGGTCGATTCTGTGCCACTTCTGCGGAGTCATTATACTGTCGGTTATATAAATGTCTAGGCATGCACAAAAGGCAGTGCTGATACCGTGGCTCCGACACCAACTCTCTCCAACACCTGCTTTTCAGCTGGAGAGAAAGCCGAGCACAAGAACATCTCGAGAGCTGTCACACAGAAAGCTGCTGTCTTTCAAGCTGAATGGAGGTCTAAATAGCTCTCACTTCTCCTTTAGAATCTCATTTCTAAATGCAATTAATACTGGCACATGCATAATGAGAGACTGATGAGTGAATACAGACTCCAGCAATAAAGAAGCCAGCCCCAAGTGCTATGTAAATATTACAAATCCTCCCCAGGAGCTGACCCGGGGAAGACAGCTCTCTGATGATTAAACCCAAGTGACAATACGACTGGATTCCTACATCTGTCACAATACTACCTGCTGATACATAATGAGCGACGCTAAAAGAACTAGCTCTTGCTGCTCTTCAATGCAGATAAAATGTCTATTTGTAGAATGTAATTAATCTCTTCTTCAAAATCAGGAACCTTAGTGTCCTTGGTAACAACATGCCAGTGACTCAGAGAGCGTCTTTGGCTTTTTCTTCTGCTTTTTGAGAGAGTTATTGAAAGTGACCCCAAATTCTAGCACTGAAAAGGAGCTGTGCTTCAGAAGTGGAAAAGACAGCTGGGTATCTGGAGGTGGGGAAAGGTTTTAGCCACCTCTCTGCTGGGTATCTGGAGGTGGGGACAGGTTTTAGACACCTCTCTGCTTTCTGCCTGGCTCCTTCAGTAGCTTAAGGAGGTTCCTGGACTTGTTTCAGCCATGATCTCTAGGATGAGAGAAGAGCCAGAGGCACTTCATGCCTCTTGCCACAAATGCTCCATCCCAAGTCCTGTTCCCAAATGCACTGAGTACAAATTCCCTTTTCCTACCAGGTGTAAGCAGGCAGAGAATAACACTGACAGCAGAGCAAGGGCGAGAATCACAGGCTGAAGCTGCTCCTTCTTTTGCCTGGTCTTCCCAGGCAGTCAGCGCTGCGCGATCGCACCCTGTGTGTGTCCCCACGCCTGTGGCTGCTCCCCCAGATGGCTTTTGAGCCTGGTGGTTTATTCCAGCCAAGTGTGGCAGGGGATAGAGCTTCAAAGGCATCCAGTCCCTACCAGGTAGCAAAGATGCAAAGCCATGAGCACTGGTGGGGCAGAGGGATGCAGGGAAGCGTTGCTGGCAGAGCCCCCGGTGCGTTTGAGGGTTGGCATCACCCGCTCCCCCAGCCAGCCTGCTCTGGGGGGTGCCGGTGCAGAAAAGCTGGGCCACCTAAAAGCACCCGCAGGCCATGGCTGCTTTCTATGAATTTCAGAGGAAGCAACTGCTGCTGGACGTCATTCACTGACCCAGATCCAAAGCCCAGGGGAAGAATGGGATGGGCCATGATAAAGGGACAGCTGGCTGGAGAGAGTGGGTGATGGAGGACTTGCATGATTTATTTATTTTCTGGGGAAAAAAGAGAAAAAAAAAGAAAAAAAATAGGAGATACAGAATTGTTGGTTAAAATCAGCATATTCCAGGCTAAACTGGGCTGCAGCAACATCTCTTGGGACTTGAGATGAGGTGTTTGGTTCCCCTGCAAGGGATGTTCACCCTGCCCTCTGCACGCTGCTTGGCAGAGCTGGGGGGAAGGTGGGGAAAAGGAGGATTCTGCCGATACTGGGGACTCAGCTCCTTCAATACAAAGGGGCCCTTTCTTGCAGCCAGTCATGGCTTTCATTTAGAAAGGGCTGCAAACAGCACCGCTGCCCACAGCTCACCCTGTTGTCTGCTCTGTCCCCAGGTACTCTGAGGGAGAGGAAGAGACCAGGAGTGAGGCTGGCTCTGACCCTGGCACCACGTAACACTGCTGCGGAGTAAAAGCCAGGTGGGATGTAGCAGTTACCTGGGATAGGTGTAGCTTGGGGGAAACTGTGGAAAGAAAGGGCTATCTTGGGGTAAAAAGCCTGCTTTTATCTTTTCTGTCCTGCTCACAGGGCCCTCAGGCATTTTATTGATGTTTTTTTTCCCATTTTGCCCAGGATTTATAGGTCTCTGCCTACTGGTGAGGCTGTGAAGACTCTAGAAAAGTGACTTGCTCTGGGGGAAGGAAAATAGAGCCTGAAACAGCCAGACTGGAAGGGAAAAGCCCAGTTTTCCATCACTTTCAGTAACAGCTCAGTTCCCAGGTGAGTGCACAGCCAGCCCTTCCCCTGCAGTCCCCCACCCGCTGCCTGGACACCAGAAATGTCTCACAGGGACAGAAAAGGCAGCAGAGCCAGTGGTGATGCCACTGGAACGGGGTTCATGTGACTTGGGGATTTGGGGTGGATGTGGCTTTGCATCCTGCAGGGTGACCCCAGGGAGTGAGGACCAGCTCCAGGCTGTCTAGCTGCAGCTCCTGGCAAAGGCTGGGCAGCTGACACCACTGTCATGGCCCCAGGATGAGAGGTGTGGAGGGTGAGCAGACACTGGCCTGGGTGGGGGGGTAGCTGAGGCCAGGGATGTCTTTCCCAATGCCCCCAGCCTACAAGGCAGATCTCCCAAGGCTCATAAACTCCTTAACCGCAACTCCTTCTCCTTCCTCCTGCAGCTCCCCTGCACCAGCACCCAGCACATCCCAGCCTCAGCACATGCCAAACCCCCAGGCAAAACAACCCACGGCGCCAACCCGCACGCCAGCAAACCCGGTCCCTCGCTCACAGCTCGGGGAGGACCAGGCACGGGGTTAAATGCTGGTACAGCAAAGAAATCCTCCTGTCTTTGAAGGCTTAGGGGTGGCCGGCAGCCCCTCAGCGATGCCCTGGGTAAGCTGTAAGGCAGCCTGCGGGCACGGGGCCATCGGGCGTTCTGCTTCCAGCCTCGGGGTTCGCACACCCTCGGCAGCTTTCCCATCTCTATAAATACATTAATAAAAGACCAGTTTGCAGACGCAGCTTGCCATAGATGACAGCATTAGAGGCACATCTGATTCTACTAAGCACCAGTCTCGTGCTGGGTTTCTTTGGTCCATTTGCGGCGGGGAAGAGTTGTTTTCAGCATTCAGAGATGTCTTGTGTCTGGGAGAAGTGGGGGAGGCGGGGGGGCGGGTGGTGTAGATATATTTTTGGCTCTATTTAGCCACAAAAATTTGGTTTTAGAGTAAAGAAAAATATTCCTGTTTTCTGTTTGCTGCCAAAATAAGGCAGACGATCAGACGATTTCTTGTGCAAGCCTTCATTTGTTTAAGAACTCGTCCTGTTGGAAGAATAAACGTTCTGATGGGAAAAGCCTATCAGCATGTATTGATCAGTCATCGGGACCGGCAGGCTTGCAAACGTCAGCTTCAACACAACCAAAAAAGCAGTTCCCAAAGCTTTTGCCAATACCTATAAGGCAGAAGGAGACAGGTCGTTGCTTTTTTGGTGAGAACAGTAGTCACACAGCAGAATCCTTTCTGTGAGCACAGCTGCATTGGCCTCATCACAGCTGGCATGAATTTTCTGTGCCGAATACACCCCCTCTGCACCCAGAACAGGCTGTTTGCTCCTTTCTGAGAGACAATCACCACTGTCAGCCGTGGGCAACTGGGGAAGGAGAGTGGCTGATCAGCAACAGTGGGGAAGAAGCCCGGGATGTGGCTCCTGCTGGGATGCTATGGGTTGATGGCAGTGCCTTCTCCCCGTCCTGGGGCTGTAGGGTCACCTCCCCAGCACCAAGGTCAGGCCAGATATACAGACAAGAGTTCCCAGCAGCTTGGTTCTCAACAATGAGAATTTCACAAATGCCTCTAGACTTTTCCTAATATACATTTCCCTCCCCCGTCCCATGAAGCTTTTTAATTAAGTTTTTACAACCTCAACTCACTTTAAACAATATATTTTTTTAAATTCTGTTTGGTAAAGGAAATATTAGGATCAGGAAGAATAAACCTGCTGCGTTACCTGGAGCTGCCTCCATTTTATAGCAGATTAAAAGCAACATGGAGAGTCAATAATGCCAAGGGGGGTGGGGGGGGGGGTCAGGGGATGAACACGACGTACATGCGCTGAGGGCAGCGCAGAAGAGATTGGGGGCTGGAAAGACAAAAGCTTATCAGGGTTGAAGCCTCAAAAGCAGAATCAGCTCCTGAGATGATATAAATCATCTGGACTCCCCTGACATGCTGGTATTGCTTAGCAGGGCTTTTATGTATTGATTTAAGGGAGAATAAAGGTCATGGGCTTAGCTGTAGAGAGCTGGGGCTGTGCAGCTCTGGGTGGGCAGCGATGAGCAACAAGGAGGATCTGCAAAGTCAGAAATGGGCTGGAGAGGAGCCCCAAGAAGGATAGACATATGCTGGAGCTGTGACAGCCTGAAAGCCTAGGAGCAGACCCTAGTGTAAATCACTGAGGCGGCCAATTGGAGCCCAAATTTGCAGGGTTAGCCTAGACCCAGTCATCCTGGGCTCAGGGAAAATGCAGATTTCAGCCTGGACTTCACCATCGTCAAGTCCGACCTTTCTCCCCATCCGGACACACAAACAACAAAAATCCCAAAAAGGACAAGGCAGTGCCAGCTGGAAAGGGTGCCTGCAAATGTCACGGCGCTGCCGGGAACGGGGTCGGCACAGCGCAAACCTGGGCACGCAAACACCGCCTGCTCACCCGCCTGCTCGGGGGCGTTGCAGATTCGGGGGATAAAGGTTTCCTGAGCCACGGAAAGGGCAGCTCCCCGCCTGGGGACCTCCGAGAGGGTGGATTTCATGAGAAATATTCTTTATTTACTCAATCCGCCGCAGCCAGCAGCTGAGCTAAGAGCGGGCGAGTCCGCCTGTAGCGAGCGGCCGTGCGAGGGTTGCTGGCTGCGGCGAGGTGTTCGAGGGCTGCGCTGATTTCTGATGGTCCCGGAAGGCCCTTGGTGGGTGGGAGTGGGAATTCACTTAACCTCGTTCACCACGTCCTCTCTGCCGGCCAAAACCACCCAGCGCTTTACAAGAAACACAGAATTGGTAGTGACAGCCCTCATGGGCCAGGCTCGGTGTCACTGGCTGTTCTCCAAGGGATGGGGTGCTGACGGTCTCCTCACGGCCAGAAGGCTGAAGGACGTGGTCCCACCATCACAGTCCTGCCGAGGAGATGCCGTTTGTTGGGGGAGGAAGGAAGAATTGTGACATCTCTGCTCTTCTTTCCATCTCTGCCCCTACTGAAATACACTCTGGGAAAAACCAAAAGGGAAATGAAAGTGCGAGTGGGCTCCAGCCAGCTGGGGTGGTGGAGATGCTGTGGGACCAGCAGTCCCCTGCAGCCTGGAGGAGGGGGCAAAGCTGCAGGGCCTTTCTGGGCCCAGCTCCCCAGGGTTTATCCAACTCTCTGTTTTCATCATTTCTCTGTGAGAAGGGAAAGGGACCACACAGCAGCAGCACAGCCTGGAAATCTGTGAGGGAGTCCGTTCCCAGCACCCTTCCCTCCGCCGCCACCCCTGTATACAATTGACTGTGGAGGACAGAGGATGTATGGCTCTGCATAGGCTTCAACTCTGAGATAACGCCTCACAATTAAATTCCTAATTACAGCCAGAGAGTGCACTTTCCCAGCTCTGACTCTCCTGACTCTGTTGCACACATAATCATTCTGATGGACCAAGTGGACCAGGGCTAGGGTCACCCCGTCCTGACTGGCCTGTCTGCTCTATCCACCCCATATCAGGCACTGCTACTGGGGCATCCTAAGGGCTGATCGTGCCCTATAACTTTTCCTTTTCTCAAAAAAAGAAAAATAACCAAAAAAACCATAGTAGAAGCAGAGGGAGGAAATTGCTTCACGTTTCTTAACTATCTCATGGAACAAAAATGCTTCTTAAGAGAAAGAGAGGGTCAAATGTCCCTCATTAACACTGATTTACTGAGAAGGCTGGGAAGTGGAAGAGAGTCCAGCTGCCTGTCTTGGCACACAAGGAGCCTGGTCTGAGATCCAGGCTGGGAGGTGAGAGCCAGTCACCCCAGTTTGAGATCCAAGTGGTGGGTTTACCAGCAGATGGTACAGTGGGGTGCAGGCTGCTGTACACCCACGCTGGGCTGCCTGCACCCCAAAGCAGATGTGACCTGCGCCAACACAGCAGAGAAGACAGGCAGAGCTCTCTCAGATCTCAATAGCAGTTTGGAAATTTGGTGACTTTCTGGAGAAAAGAGCAGAAGTGGAGTCCTTTGCAGGGGGGCTGGTGCTGGGCTGGAGCAGTTTCCTTGCACCAACCTCAGCCTGAGCCTGGCAGAGAGGAAAGGGAGAAAGCTGGCCCAGATTTGAGGGTGTATATCAGCAGGGTTCCTCTCCAGAGAGAGCTCAATTACACTGATTTACACTTGCTGCGGATTTGGTCCATTCAACCCAATTAAAACTCCAGAGGAAGTGCAGAGAGGCAGGATGTAATTACCCACGCTGGAATCCCAGTTCAGAACAGGAGACAGAACTCTCCGGATCAAATTAATCCCTGGTGTAACTCTGCTGAATTTACACCAGGGCTATAATTGGCCTGAAACATTTTAACTATCTCATTTAATGTTATTCATGCTCTGCTGGAGATGAGAATGTTTATCCTAAATGAGAGACTCTAATGCTCCGTAGCAATAATAGAGTGTGAGGCTTTTGCGGTTTCTCATTTACAAGGATGCTGGGGAAGCCAGATTGTCATGGAAGATGCGGCAGATCTGGACACCCCAAACGTTTAACCATTTCCATGGTTCCTGCAGTGACTGGTTGTCCTGCTGTCCTTCCTCTGGTGTGCCCGCCCTTGCCACGTTCAGGCTGCTTTTCCATCTCTTGGAGATTCTGGAGGCTTGCACGCCAGACCCAGCCAGGGGCAGAAGTAGGAAGAGATGGAAAACAGTAGAAGAGGGAATGGAAAACACCAAAAGAAGGCTTTCAAGATTAAAGCTTCTATAAATCAGAAGTGAGATTTCCCAGAAACAGACTTGCCTCACAGTGACCAAAGGTAGGGGATTTCCATCCATGAGGGCTGGTTCCGTGGCCTTTCTCTGAGCCACTCCAGGGAAGCAGCCCCCAAAGCTCCTGCAAAAGCAGCAGGGTCAGTGCTGCAGGCAGCTCAGCAAGCACACAGAGCTCTGTGGTCCCTGCTGCCACCCAGACACCCCCATGGGACAGTCTTTCCAGCTTCCAGACCTAGGTTATCCACCCAGGATGATCCCAGGGCCATCTGAGCTGCCACCCCAGAGAAGGCCTGAACACGGCAGCAAGTCACAGTCACCCTCCATCCCATCCCCTCCCCTTCCAGTGGCGATGCCATCCACAAGCCCCAGCACACATCCCGCCCCTTGGAAAGCGAAGCCTGCAGGTTCCATTCCTCCCTGCCACCGCCGTGCTCTGGCTGGTGGCACCCTGCCAGGGATGCCATTAGGCCCCGAAACCTCGGCCGCGTGCTCCCCGAGCCAGCCCTGGCAGGTAGCAGGCTCTGCACCAGCATTACTGGGCTTTGGGAGGATTGTGATTATCTGCCATTAAGCCGCACTTCCACTCCCCAGGCTGTTTTTAAAGCAGCCCCCTGGCCTTTGCCTCTGCTCCCCTGCCAGCAGACGCTGCAGGAAAAGGCAGATCTGTGTGTTCCAAAGCCATGTTTAATGCTCTGTAGCTTAGGAGGCTCAAGCATTACAATTCATTCTGGCTCCTCTCTGTTCCTCAGAGGACATTAGATTCTTCTCTTGTTACTTCCTTGCTCTTTGTAGATGTTACCCTAGTTTTAATTTCCAGGGCTTCCAGGCTGCCTTTGCAACGCTGAGCTTTCAAGTTGCTTCCTTCAAACTTTCTCCAGCCATGCTTTCCCAGAGCCTACACAGCCTTGATTATTCCCAGATGTTTTTAGTTCATTAACCCCAGAGTAGTGTTGTGTAACAGCTTGAAAAGGAGATCGGGAACAGGCATCCTGGGTTCTCTTTCCTGGTCCACCAAGTTACATCCCAAGCAGAACACCTATGGGATTTCTCCTGCGGAAGCAATGCCGTTAGCACCAGGTTCTTTTGCTGTAGAGAACAGGACTGAAGGTGGATGAAGTCCTCTTGCTGATAACGATGGCCCTCTGAAAGCAGGGCTCATTTTCACCCACCCTCACCCCCTACCTCCAGTTCCTCCTTACCCTCTCCACTGAGATTCCCAAGCAGGATGTCACACTGGGGCAGGAAGCCCCCAAGGAAGCCTCTGAGAAGAAATCCCAAGGAAACCAAGACTGCCAGGCAGTGCCTAATGGAAGGGACCTTGTTCACCTCCAGGCCAGGCTGGATTCAAGCTTTGGCCATCCCAACCCACCAGCCACCCAGACAACAGCAGCTCTGCGCTGCCTGGGCCAAATTTTCCTTGGCCTGGGACGACGCGTGCATATATCCCGATGGGCTGATGTGTGGGGAGTAAACACAACTGGCTGAGCTCCTAACAAACCTCTGTGACCCTCCAGACTCCAGCAATCCTGCTGCTCTCATCCTTAAGCCACTGCATTGCTAAACACACAACGAAAAACATCCCCACTCCCACTAGAAGAGAGCCAGGGTGTAGCCGAGCTGGCAGGAGATGCGCTTCCTCTCAACCACCCATAAATCTTCCCCAGGTCACCCCAAATACCCCAGACTTCTTGTTGCCTCCACCCACCCTGCTAGATCCTTCCAATTCCTTTTCTCAGCCTCGTGCTCAGCCCCACAAAGCCCGAGGTTACTGGGACAGATGTGAATACATCACATGGCGTCTCCCTCCCAGACAGGCCACGCCTGGACAAGGCAAGAAGCAACAGTCAAGGAGGACAAAACAAGATGGGAAAAGCAAATAAATACCAAGAAAGACTTTTTTTTCAGCAGAGGGCTAAGCTAAGGGACAAACCAACCTGCCTGGGCATATCCTCACAACAGCAGCATGGTACCCAGCTGGGAAAGCAGGTAAGAGTCAATCCAGCAGCGTTAGGCCCTTCTACAGCCACAGTGACCTGCTGCACAAAGACAAGGAAAATGTCCTACACCAAGGGGAATGTCCATGGCTCTGACAGAGACCCAGAGCATCCCCAGCACCACCACAGCAGGGTTCAGCACAGTGCTAAGTGGATGTGCCTCAGGCCAGCTCTGTGTGAGCTGGGCAGACCAGGGCTGAACCCAGAGGTGCTCAGGAGAGCAGGGAGGAGGTTGAGGGAGGAGGCCCAGAAAGCTAAGCTTTGAGTGAAGAGTGTCAGTGCTTGGAAAGCACAACTAATTTGCTTTTCGTACAGTTCATGTATCTCCAACAGTGCCTAGAATAACAAATTCCTTACACTCTCCAATCCTGAATGCTGGAGGAAGCTGCTGAGAAACTTAATTGATTAGCTGGATGTGTGCACAGAAAAAAATTGCTCAGCATCAAGGAAGTCACTGTCTTGACAGTTAATACAGACACTGGTGGGAGATTAGAGAGACCAGCTGCAGTGTTTTATCACACAACCCTTCCTCTTAGCCTAGGAACAAGGCAAGGTCTGTTTTGATGGGGTGACCCATTTTGCCGTAGCACCAAGGGGCTGGAGAGTTAGGGATGTGTCCAGCTTGCACTCCCCACCCACCAAGGGCTTGCTGGGCAGGCATGGCCTAATCCTTCAGCTAGTGGAGGCCAAGGAGGCAGGCTTTGGGCTGCCTGCACCTCTCACCCCTCACTCTCCAGCCCCAGAGGTCCTACCAGCCCAGGCAGCCCCTGAGCAGCAGGAAGAGATGCCCCGAGAGCAACTTCAACATCCAGGGTGCAGTAGGTGGAGATGAGCACATTGGAGGAGCAGAATTTCCAGATGCCTCACAGCATCCTCCCAAAAAACAGAGATGCCCAGCTTCCCTAGCCCCTGCAGGCTACCTTCCCCCATGCCAGCTCCTGCCTGGGCTTTTTGCTTTGCTCTCAGCATCTCTAACTCTGCCGGGCTGGCCACAGGGTCACCGCCTGCAATTCTGTCACTGCACAGGATTGCTTTCCCCGTTTGGCAAAAGAAAACAAGAAGCCAAAGGCCTGCGGGGGCTGTGAACTTGCCTGTCATGTTCTCTGACAGTATCAAAACCTTTTGCTGCTTGTGTTTTTCCTGAACTGTCACTGCTCATCACACCCCCCGTTTAAACCTCTGATCCCGAAAGCTTCCCTGAGCCCTCTGCAAAACAAATGGAGAGAGCGTGGTCTGTTCTCCAGGGGGATCAGACAGCACCTCAAAAGCAGCGAGGCTGCCAGTGCCAGAGCTCCCCAGAGCAGGCACAGGCAGAGCCAAGCCTGCACGCCTGCGCTGCGCGGCTGCCAGAGGTAGGAGGCAGGCAGCCGCTAACCTCCAGCTTCCTCCTCTACCTCAAACTGCTCAGCTCCTGCTTTTTGTCTCTGGGGAGGATGAAAGGGAAAGGTCTTGGCCCCCCTGTTTTCTCTCTGCTGAGCAGAACTCTCCTGCCCCTCATTTCCCCTATTGCTGCTATTTGACCTGAGCAGCCCAGCAGAATTTCAGTCCTGGTGCATTCCCAGCACAGGGTCAGTTTTCTAGAGCAAAATGGGAACAGATGCCAAGAAACAAACCTGCTCCTGATGCTTGGCACTTCTCACAGGTGGAATGAAACTTCTTGAAACCCCAGGGGAAAAACCACCAAATCTCATCTGCAGTAAAACCCATCCCACTCCAGCCCCTTCCCTCTAGGGACTTTTGCAGCATGAGGGGGCTCAGACAGAGGCTAATGAATATCATGAAAGCATCCGTACAGTAAAGCTTTGAGTAAAAGAGGAGTTAAAAGAGAGCTCTCTCCTTCAGCTGAAGGCAGAGGAGTGCACTCTATCTGAACCCACAGCAGCCCCAGAAACCAAGTCCAGCTCTGCCCAGTGTCCTCCTACCTGTCCAGGCCTGCTGTGCCTGTTGTGACCGGGCAGGATAGACGCAGGTAGATGGTGCCGATATGGGACACGCTGAGTTCACACATGGCTTGCTGCAAAAGAGCTTCTGAGGCTTGTCAGGGCTAAGTGAGGCTTGTCCCCAAGAGCTGTGAGAAAGCCTGGTGTGATCAGAGCCAGCCGAGTGAGGAGGGCTGCACACAAGGGCTGCGTGGGCTGAGCTGGCTCTCAGATTTCGGGTGGAGGCGGCTATGTCCATGAGATTGCTGCATGCTTCAAGAGCAGAGCTGACAGATGGACACAACCTTATTCCCCACAAAGGTTAATATCTCCTCCAGGTACTACTCAAACATGGGACAGAGCTGGTAACAGTCTCTCTGCTGTACTCAGCAGTTTCTTCTCAGATGGCTGTGGCTCAGCGGGGTTCTCGATGGAAGCTAAAGACTGATGTACAGAGTCTCTGGTTACTGGGAGTAGTAAGGAGCAGAGCAGCTCAGGTAGCCAATGCAGTCAGACAGCGCTCCAGCAATGCTTCAGGAGCAGCAGCATCACTTGGGAACAGGGAGATGATCAGATAGCCAGAAGGGACTCGAGGAAAGACTTTTTGGAGGCCTGGGAGCAGTCAAGCAGCCTCAGAGCACATGGCTTATTGACCATTCCAGCTGAGGGCACATCACTTGCTCTGTGTTTGCTCTCATCTTGAATGCAGTAGATAGAATAAGGTCAGAAATGCTGGTAACTCAGTTTCTTGGAGGACTTATACCAGCTGACACTTGTGTTTTGTTGGCAACCAGGTTTCACCCTCAGTCATGCAGAAGGCAGCCTTCAGACAACATCAAGGCAATATGCTTTTTCTTGTTCACCCTGATTGGGACCTAGGTTGATCTTGAAAGTACCCACTGCAGTTAGTGCTCAGCAGTCTCTGTCTAACAGCAATGGGCCTGATGAAGGTTCAGCTTTGCCTTCTCAGTGCATCAGTTTAGCAGGGTGTGCTGGAACTGTCTCAGCAGCAGTGCCAGCCAGTTACTCACCCCATCGCAGCAGTTCACTCAAGTAAAGGCGCTGTTTCACTAACTGCAAGGATTTTTAGGCATGAAGCTTCTCAAGTTCACAGCTAGGACAGATGTAGCACTGATCTGCTAAAGCTTAAGGCTTTAACATCAGGTTAACTGCACTTAAGATGTGTTTAAGTTTCCTGTGAAGGTAACATGAAGTTCACATTGCAACACGCATCGCATCCTCAGTCACTGAGAGTCCCAGGAGACTGCAGCGAATCCAGCAGAGTGACTGGAGCTACTGACTGCAGGCAAGGCGTGACAGCGCTGTAGCTTGTAAAACTGCAGATGGCAAAAGTCTGACCCTCAGAAAAGCCAGAGCTGGTGTGTGATCCAGGCTTTTGGGACAGGTTTACATAGCAAGGCAGGCTCAGCAAGACTAGACTGCAGCTTCTCCTTCCGTTTCTTGGCTAGACCAGGCCTTTCTGTTATAACAACACAAGCAAAGTCCACTGTTGCAAACACCATCTGCTGAAGAGGAGGAAGGTTTCACGCTGTGTCAGTCTCTTTTATCTCAGTGTAGGTTCTGCACAGAAGCTGGCTGAAGTTAGAAAAGCCAAGGAGACCCCAGCAACAGCTTTTCCTGGTGCTGTCTGCAGGCAGTTACTGATGCAAGTAGAACAGGGCCTCAGAGAAGCAGGACAGCACACAATCAGGCCAGGCCCTCACATCACCCTGCAGGCTTTGGTTGAAAACTGCATCAGGATTTTTCCCCCAGAAAACTGCACATAGCCTCAGGCAACAGAAGCAGCCCTGCTCAAGAGCCAAGGTAGCCCAGCTGAACTCGGTCTTACTGCTTTGGATCAGGTTAGTCCAGAAACAGAAGCAGCAACAGCCAAGCTGGGACCAGCTGTATGAGGAACAACTGCAGATGTCTCCTCTCCCACATCTGCACAGAGGTGTGGACACACACAAATCAGCAGCAGCACAGTCAGCTTCTGAAGCCACCCAGCAGGTATTTCAGCTTCTCTGGAGACAGCATCTTCAGATCATAGCTCAGTACCACTCTCAGACTGAGCAGCTGAAGCAGGAACACAATCCTAGAGATCACAGACCAAATAGAACAGATCAGAGCACATCTCTATAGCAATGCAGGGCATACACACCAACCAAAGCAACGCACAGCAGAAAGCAGCTACCCAGCTACGGGCACTGAGGGGATATATACCCCACAGCTCAGCGTGGGGCTGAGCAGGACTGGGCCAGAAGGAGACTGGGGCAAACACAAAAGTGGGCAGGAGCATAAGCCCTTTCCTTGGTTAGGCAGGAGCAGAGAAGGTGGGACATAGCAGAAACAAGCCCAAGCTGGGACCTCAGGCCAGCTGGTGGGACTATGGTCATATTCTGCTCCCCAGGAACCTGGTTCTTGTATGCCCTCATCATGGATACACCCTCACTTTCCCAGACCATCATCTTCCCATGCTGAGAAGGATGCCCCCCCTTTCCCCTGAGTTCCTCAAAGACAATGGTCCTGCTCCAGGGCAGATGCTCCAGGGCTTGGGATCTGGAAACCAGAGTGTCAGATCCCTGTGGAGGCTGGAGACCAGCCACTGATCTCCAGCAGCCTGCAATACCCACAGCTTCAGATCAAGTCCCTCTCAGCCTGGAGCCAAACCAGGATACAGCTCCAGCTCTTCCACAGCAAAAAGCTGAATTAGTTGTTGCCAGCTGCGTATTTAAGCAGGAATTACAGAGGGTTTCTGCTGTGGCAATGCACCAGGTGCTGCTAGTGCTACTGAAGCAGATGAGGAAGGAGGGGCAGTGAGCTGGGAAATGGAAGCCCCCATCTTCTGAAAGAGGTGCTCAGGGGAAAGGAGGCTGCTGATTCCTGCCCTGCTCGCATGCAGCCAGCCAGCCAGCCCACAGCACCTTGCTCCTCTGAGGTTCCTGGCTCCTGCTGAGCTTGGACCACTGTGAACCTTAGGTCTGGGAAAGAAAAACATTGTTGGGAACACTCCTGGCCACTGACTCCTGGCATAGATGCCCTGGCCATGAAGTGGGATCCTACAGCATGAGGTGGAGGTCAAATGCTGACATCAAAGGTGGCACCCGTGCCAAACTGCAGCCTCTTGGAGGAGGATGTTAGGGAAGCGATTATGAACTTGGAGCCTCCCAAATCGTGTGAGCAGCTGGATCCTCTGGATGAATAAAACCCTGCCAAAAATTAAGATCTGTTTCTGCAGAGCTGAAACAGCATATTTGTTTGTCTTTCCTCCTTCCCCTCCCAACCATGTTGTTTTAAACATTTACAGAAACTTTTATACTGTTTAAATAATGATTTGGGAGGGCAGGGGGATTGTTTTCACTTGCCAGCTGCTCCCAGTCAGCAGCACTTCACACACAACTTCTGGTAAATCAGGTGCTGCAATTTGAGACAGTACCACCCATGCTGTCCTGGTCACCCCTGCCTCAGTCTGCCTGCCCCACACCTGCTCTGGCAGAAGGAACCCCCAGGACACCCCTAAGCCTCAGTCGTGCCCCCAGCAGCTGCAGTAGCTCCCTCTCCTCTGCAGGCTCTGCTGCCTGCCTGGGCAGGAGGAGTGCCAGCAAATGCAGCCCCTGGGTTGCTAGATGAAGGGGTGTACACTCAGCTCCACCACCCAGCCCCCCAGCAGCGATCCCCAAACCACAGAGCTCGGTGCTGGTGCACATCTATGTTCCGGGCAGCCGCGGTGGGGCTTTCTCCTCCTGCCGTGGTGAGGAGAGGTGGAGGAGGATGCTGCCACGGCTGAGCTCTCCCATCCCTGAGCACAAGTGCTACGGAAGATCAGCCATCTCCCGTGGTTTGTGTTCTCCCGCCCACCTCCTTCAGCAGCAAGGCTGCTCAAGATGACAACTGAGGGGAGCACTTGAAATGTGCAGGGGGAGGTACGGCTGAAGACAGACCGACCTTTATGCAACAGCAGAAGCATTAGGTCAACAGCAAAGCAGCAGTACATGCTCTGGCAGTTAAATGGGAAAGAAAGGTACATGAGTCTTTCCCTCGTGGGCAGGTCTCCAAGAATTTGGGGGCTGCATTGGGCTGATGGGAGTTTTATTTGCAACCTGGCAGAAGTTGGGGGGAAAGGGAGCAGGGAAGGTTGTCAAGGAGAGCTGGAGGCTTTTTGCAGGATGTTTGGACTGAGTCAAATGACAGGGAAGTAAGTACGAGACATGCTGTGGAAGCAGGATGTGGGATAGAGCAAATGTTTATACAGTCAACTGTGGGCTAATCCATGGGAGGCTTTTGAGACCATAAAAGACATCTGCAAGTGGATAGATCACATTCTGTAGGAAACTAGTGGTTTAAAACAATGCTAGCCTTACTCTTTGATCTATTCTGAAAAGATCAGTCTCTGGAGCCTGAAGAGAAGGCTAAGTAGATCCATAAGTTCTGCCCCCACAGGCAGTGTGGGTAAGAAGGCCCATTATGGTCTCTTCCTGTACAAGAACTTGGGGCTACCAAACAAAACGAACAGGAGCCAGATGCAGAACAAATGAAAGGAAGCTGGCCCCTCTCTCACAGGGCTGACCTGTGCAAGCGCTCCCCACGGGAGGGAATGGCTGTGACAGGGTCACAGGGGGACCAGGTGAGTTCATGGAAAAGAAAGTTGCCGGAATCTCCATTCCAGAGAAAACCCATCAGTGAAGGCACCAAAATGGCATCTGGCTCTCAAAGTTCACAGCCCTCAAACGGCTGGCGGCTGGGAAGGTACTGGGAGATGCACCATATGTAACCACCCTGCTCTTGTACTCTCCTAGACATCCTTATTGGATAGCTCTCTCAGAAATGACATTAGTCTGGAGGGCCGTTGGTCTGATGCCCTGCAGGTCCTTCAAGGAGATGTCACCCAGGGGCTACTTTCTACAGATATCCTTACAGACAGCAGGAGGAATAACTGCAGGCCTTCAACCAACTGCCTCCTGTAATCTTGTGAGACCTCAGTTTACTACCCCAGACTTGGCCCAGTCAGACATTTGACCTCCTTTCCCTGCACAAGGGCAAGAAAAACAACCTAACAGGTCCTGAAATAATGTGACCTTTCATCACTTAAACATGTCCTTCCCCACTAAGCAATCAAAGTAGCAGAGATACTATTCTCAAAACTAGCTCAAAACAATTATCTCCTTCCTCTGGTATAAACGATGGGAAGCAAAAGGTGAGCCAGAGATGTGGCATTTGCAATTCTCCACTTTTAGTCTGCAGTAGGAAGAAACGTTGGCAGTTGGTATTGTGCTCCAACACAACCGCTTGACCTCAGTGCAGCTTATGCTGATTACTTGCAAGAATATGCTTGTTTGTGCCGTGCGTGCCCAGCATATTTCTTGTATCTAAGCCTGATAGATGAAATATTGCTTCTGTGACAGTGCAGATTGGGTTGACTGAATCAACGGCTGGTTGGCCAAGTAATCCAAGCAAACAGAAATACTGTGTGATAAAAGAGGACCTGAGAAGTTCCTCATTAATATTGCCTAGATATTTTTATACCACCTTACTCCCTTTTTGCTTACCATGCCTTTGCAGCTCTCAGGCTGGCACAGAAAATGAAGAGGATCAATGTCTTTGCCCAAAGCAAGGTCAACTCTTCATTCCTGGTAACTGCTTATCTAGCTCAGCCTTAAAGACAGTCTGTGATGGAAATCTTACTCTTGGTTTCCTCTAGCTTCCCAGCGTTAAGTTTTTCCTGCTATCTTTGACTGCATTTCTGTAGCTTTGTACACATCCTCCATCCCTGAGTACACTCCAAGGATATATATTTTAATTAAACATATTCATCCATGAAGAAGCTGGATTCCTACTGCTACTGTTAAACAAGTGCATATGTCTGGCCCCGGGATTTATCTACATGTGCATGGCCACTGGAACAGTTTGTTGTGTGCTCTCTGTTCCAATCAGCTCCTCCAAGGAACAAAGCTGTGAATGAAATCTGGCTAGCTCTGACAAGATGGTCACTTTGTCTCACTGGGACATCAGATCTGAAAATCAAGTCAGTCAGTCAGCTTGTCTCCATTCCCCTGACACTATCTCCTCAAGCTCCATTTCTTGTTGCACTCGAAGAGAGCACTGTAAGTCTCATTTTGTTGCACTGTGTCCAAGACTCAGTTGAGAAAGGGGGAAGAAGTGGGAGGGCCATGTGAGCAGCTGAAGATGCCATTTCTTCTGCCATTCAGCACCATCAGGAGAGGAGAAAGGGGAACCTTTTCTGTTCTTCACCTGCAGGAATCCATATCATAGACAAGCCTGTAGATACCACCCTGGTCCCAGAAAAGGCACCCAACAGCTGCACAGATAGACTGTAAAGCTAAAGCTCTGGTTATTCTGTGTACAAGGTTCAGCCTTTCGCCAGGCCCCAGTTGCAGCAGAGCATTCCTGAGCCCACGTAAGCACTCGTGCTGAGGAGGAAGGGGGTTGTTTAAGCGCATATTTAACATTAAAGGGAGGCTTAAGAGCTTTGCTGCTGGGAGAAGGGAAGGACGTTTTGTTAGCAGCGTGCCTTGTCCTGTGTGGGAAGATGTTGCTTGTCTGCTACTGAGCTTCAAAGAGCCTTTCTTGGGACTGATTAGAAGCAGCAGACACCAGGAGCTGGGACATCGTGGCAGGCATTTTTTTAACACTACAGATTTTTTTTTTTCCCTCTTAGAAGTCCCAAATATCAGTGAGCAATCTCCAGCTGTACCCCAGGGACTGTTCTTTGTGCACTGCTGTGCATGCAGTGCAGGGAACAGAGACAAGCATCAATCCAGCCTCCCCCTGCACATCAGCATCTCCCCAGGCTTTGTGTGCTTGAGCCACACAGGGGGCTGGTGTCTTCCAGACACAGTCAGCAATAGGGGACTGGCTTTTTAATGTGTTCAGATAGCTGGGTTGCTTCCCCTGTCTGTATATTGGAGATGATAACCACAGCAGGGCAGCTCTGAATGAACAAATGCTTTGTTTCTCCAGGCTTTGTGGAACTCTGTCTGCAGGACGAGACTGGGACAGGCAGAGGGGAGAATCAAGAGGAAATCAAATTGCTGTCAGTAAGCATGGAGAGTTTCTCACTGGAGGGACTTACAGGCAGCCAAGAGGGGAAATGGGTGGGAAATTGGGAGGAGACCTCACCCTTCAGCTGAAGTGTGGGGTCAAAGCCCAGCTGAGGTTGGAGAGGTTCTGTCATTTATTTTTGGTTTTCTGCCTTTCTCTTCTCTATCACATATTCTGCCCATCCTCCTGTTATCTGCTCTAGGGATAACCAAATACCCCACAGCAGAGCTCAGGCTTCTTTGTCAAGGGTAATGCTGCAGCTTTGCAGGACAGATACTGAAGTGCCTTCAAAAGCAGAAAGACGAGGGCTTAACATAGCGTAAGATTTGCTGGCGGAAGCAACTGCCTCTAAATCCTCCACTGAGAAGTTGAGAGCAGCCTTAAAACATTCACATGTAGAAGATCTCCATGCCCTTTTAATAGTTTTTCTTACGTGCTTTTCCTTTCAAAGACTGGACCAAGAAAATACCATAACTGATAGAGATTGGCCGCGGGAAATGATGTCCAATTGCCTTTGGGAGCAGCACTGCAACTGCCCGAGGAAGGAGAATTGCTCAACCAGAACTGCTCAGACCAGACTGTAACTTCCTTCGCATCCCTGGGAAGGTTCACAGACTCTCTTCAGAAGAGCCACCATGTTCTGCTGACCTCTGCGAGGCTTTGCCGTGTACTGCAGCTCCCGGGTGAAGCTCGCAGGCCGAAGATATGTGTGGCATGGACGCCCTCTAAAGGGAAGAGCTGAGAAAACCCCACTAAGTGCATCCCGGGCAAAGTTGCAGAGATTTAGGAGAGCGTGGGCACGGGCCAGGAAATGACCATCTCTCTTCACCCAGAGTCTTTGTTCTGCCTCTAAAATATGCTTGGGAGCATCATCTACACACTGCACTCCTGAGTAATTACAGCCAACCTACTGCGGACTTACCTCTTGCCATCCTCCTGAGCTTTTAACTGTTGAGTCAGTTCATTACTCGATACCTGGCACAGCTTACCCATTTAGAGGCACAAGCTGACAGTTATTCTATAGTCTCAGCAGCTTCCACCCCGAAATCCAGACAGTGGCAAATCCCTCAGTACATCTGAGTCTGTGTCTTTTCTCCTTCCAGGATCTGAACTCTGCAAAAAAGGGGAGAATTTTAGTTGTTTTGTTTTCTTAAAAAAAAAAAAAAAAAGCAAACTTGTGTCACTTGGGGACTTAAAGGGCTAATTCTAGTTGTGAGATTTTATCTAATTGCTTATTCAGGAAGCTAAAAGAAGCCAGGTGGGATGCCAGACACATCTCCACAAAGCCCGCTGAAACGAAGGCTGCATTAATTACCACTGTCCTGTACCATCATCTGCCTTCCCACCAGGCCACACATTCGTGCAACAGGCCCCAGTGAGGCAGGAAAGTGCTGAAGCTCTCTCTCATCCTCACACCAGAGCAGGGGACACGCTACAGGCTGCTGCCCAAGCTGCCAGGGCAGCCTGCTCGGCTTTGTGCACCTAGAAAGGGCACAGAGGGCTGAGGAAGACCTCGCAGTCAGCCACTTAGGTTGGAAGAGGCTTATTTTTAACAGCACGTTGGCATCTCTTTACAGTCTTCTTGCACCACTGAGAAAAAAACAAAAACAACTTGACTTTTTAAGAGAGACTTTTAAGAAAGAACGTGGGCCATTCTGGAGAGCAAAGGACTCCCAAGTCAGGTTGAATCTGTGCTTTGGGGGAAAAAAAATAAAATAAAATAAAAAAGTCAGGTTCTAAAATAGGAACGAGGCCAGGAGGCTCCAGGCACTAAAAATAAACATGAAGTCATGTTTCCCTGGGAACTGCCTTGCCTGAAGAGGGGCCTCTGGGGCCAGCCGGTGCGGCAGCAGCACAGAGCCATCTCCCTGCCGCTGCTGTCAGAGGGGATCCAGGAGCAGAGACCCACCGAGCTCCTCGGCAGCGCTTCCCCAGCTCAAGGAGCCTCAGGGTGTCACGCAGTGTTGCTTTCACAGCCCCAGTGGTACAGGTGGCTGGGTCAGACAGCAGATGAGCTGGCCACCAGTATGAAATGCTTACTCCCAGTGTCACCGAGGAGACCGGGGGACTTTCCAGGAGCACGTCTTCGATTCAGACACCCTAAGGGACTGTGAATCCCTCACTCCTCAGACATTTCAGGGGTGACACCACCTTTCACATGTACTCGGACTGCTCCGCTTCAGACTCAGGTTTGTCTCCTTTCCATTTCAAGTCACTGGAGCTTTCATCACAAGGCTGGATAAAGCTTTGGGGCAAGAAAGTGGATATTAGCTATTCTTATTTTTACTCCCCTTTGTTCTGTTTACACTTTGTTATTGTTCATAAGCTAAACAGGATCCTATAGATTTCGTGGCAGTTTCTAAGAGCGAAGGATAATCATGGTACATACTGGAAGCATCACGTATTCGAAGCACAGCACATACATTTACCACCTAATCTCTGACTAATCCCCAATCTCCAGCTAATTAGTCTTTTTGAATTGTGCCCCTTCCTACATGAGCCTAATGCTTGTTCAGCCCTTTGAAGCATTTAGTGTGCCAAGTACAAGCACGTGTGTCCCCCTAGTAAACTGGGCACATGAAGAATGAATAAATGCAATTAATGAGCAGCACGATGGTGCCAAAGCTCTGTGTATGCGTCCCAAAAAAAGGGCCCCTTCCCCAGCGTGCAAAGCCAACTGACACACAGAGTTGACATACTTGCTCTATTTTGGTTCTGCAGAAGCTGGTGCCGGGCAATGAATGGCAAATCCATCCTCCATTAGCTCAACCCATGGCAGTGCAGCGCTGGAGTACAGTACAAACAACAAAGAAATTATGTATGATTGGTTCCATCACTTTCCATCATCTCCATTCGGATGCTCCACCACTTGCCCAATTCACTGGGCTATCACCTAGTCCGTTGCACTAAGGTGGGGTCCCACACTTACATTTAAGTTCTCCTAGAACCATGGGGTTTAGTATTTAAATCACTGCAGGTTATGTCAGGGACACCTCAATGGTTTTTTGTCCAAATCTGTCTCTGGTTTACACAGAGGCCAGAACGAGGTGTTATCTACAAGAGCTGGCAGAATTTCACTGCCTTTAGCTGCTGAACTACTGTGTCTTGTTTCTGATGGCTTTAACTTTCGAGGTCATTCCACCCGTTAGTCTCAAGGGTTGTTATGCTAGTTTCAGACCAGCCACGATCCCCTTATTCTGCCCCAACCCTTCCCCTCCGCGCAGCACGCAGGCCCAGCTCCGAGCTCACCGGCCCAGCCGGGGCCACGCTCCCGGCACCGGCCGCTCAGCCCCCGGCCAGGGTGACCGCTGCGGGAGCGGCCCCAGGCGAGACCCCCGCCAGGCACCCTCCCGCCTGCCTCCGCCCCACAGCCCGGGGTGGAGCGAGGGGCCCGGCGCCGCTCACAGCCGCGCTCAGAGGGGCCCCGTCCCCGCCGAGCCCCTGCCCCGGTCCTGGCGGCGGGACCGCGCCTCCCATCGGCCCCCGCGCCTCTCGCGAGCCCGGCCCTCCCTCTTCCCCTCCCGCCCCGCGCTTCCGTCTCCGGCATCCCCGCGGCTCGGCATGGCGGTGAGTAGAGCCGGCTCCATCGGCAACCATCCGCGGGCACGGCGGCCCTGAGGGGCGCGGGGACAGCGGGAGGAGGAGCGGGGCACTCCTGCGCATCGCCGTGGCCGGCGGTAGGGGTGCGGCGAGGCCTCGGTGGCGTCCTGGGAGGGACGAACTGGTGCCCCCCCCTCCCCGCCATGGTGGGGGGAGGGAGGCATGGCCGGGCTGCGCTGGGCCCGCCGCTCCCGCCTCGGCCCGCAGGCGTTAGCTGCGCTTGTGCCGGCCCTTCCCCGGCAGCGCCCGGGGGACGGCATTTCGTACAGCGGCTCGTGGAGCGCAGCGCTCAGCACTGGGTCGGGGCTTGTCCTAGCGCAGCCCGCAAGCGGCGAGGGCGAGCGGGCCGAGCCCACCCCACGCACCGCGCCCCCGCAGAGGGCGGCCCCGGGAGCCGGTGGCTCCTCGCGCACGCCGACCACGGAGTCGGGAACAGGCCGGAGGTTTTGGGGTGGACCTGCAGGGCCCGGCTGTGGCTGCCCTGAAAGCTGAGCTAGTGATGATAAAAGTTATCCCTGTCTGAAATTGTTCTCTGCGCTGTGGAAGCAGAACGCTGAGGCTCAGCGTTAGAGCCACAGAGGTAAAAGAACGGGTCTGTTACGTGAACTCACTTGCTGTCCCCTCCCTTTGTTGCAGAGCGTGGTGCGGTGTCGAGCAAGGGTGAGAACACTCACCTGCCTGGGAAGCTGGTTCCTTCTCTGGACTGACAGTAAACCTGCACCAGCAGCACGATGGTGAGAAGTGTCAGCATCTGTCCCATCAGAGGCTATTTTTCTGCTCTCAGTGGGCTTCTTTTGCTCAGTCAGATGATAGCCCTCTGTGTCCCAAGGACTACTGGGAGAAGATGTAAAAGCCCAATGGCTTGATTAATGTAATTAAGCCAATCAAGGCTGCAGCTTTGTTACAGCTGCCACCTGAGTGTGCAGCCCCTTGCTGCTGTGGAGCACAGGTTTGAAAGGCAGGACAGAATGAATGGGAATTATACTGTTGTTGATGCCCAGCAGAGCATCTGCTTGTCAGCGTGGTCAAAGATGAGCAAGACTAGAAGGGATTAGAAGTAGGAGGGATTGGGTGACAGCCCATTATGGAGACACTTGACACAGCTCATCTCATAACTGTATTTGTGACAGAAACAGACCCAGTGAAAGAATAATTGTTCTGTTGCCTACCTGGAGATGCACTGGGACAGTTTCAAACTTGTGTCAGGTTACTTGGGGTGGGAAGGTGCAGTTCACATACCCCAAAGGGTCTTCCTAGAAAGGACACACCCTGAAGAATCTTTCCCCAGAAGGGATGTGTTTGTCTTGAGTCAAGTGTGAATGCATTTCTCAAACCCATAACTGACAACCCAGATGAATAGATTATTGTTTGGTGCAAGGAGGGAGTTGACTAAAAAAGAGTCTAAACCACTAATGTCTCAGAGGTGGTGGGGTTTTTTTTCTAAGCAAGGATTTAAACATCATCCATCTCCCAAAGTTTCTTGCCTCTCAGTGAGACAACTCATGAGCAAACATACTCCTTTGTGTCCAAGGGACAGGTTTCTGCACTAAGTTTGTGAGACAAAACTTGCCTGCCTCTGAACGGAAAACTCGCTGCCTTTAATTCTTGTTCTGTGACCCAGTACTGCTCTGTTCAGGAGTGGGGGGAAGAAATGAGTGGAGGACAAACTTGATTCAAAATACTGTTGCCAACAGAGTTCAATGCAAGTTGTGTTTAGGAGGAAATCATGCTGCAGAGTCCTGGGGTGGTTCTGTTGCCCAAAGATGGCTTTGTCAAGGGGACAGCTGCTAAGTTGGGCTTCAGGCTGGTAAGAGAATGCTTCAGTACTGCATGCTGCTCAGTTTTAATTTTGGTTTATTAATTATATGTCACTTCTGTAGGCAGCACGTCTTGGAGCTCTGGTCACCAGCGCATCTTTGCTGTAATTCTGTAGAAATCGAGGCGTTTATATAAGCCAAGGGCAGGAGAGAGGCTGAGCCTGTGATGTGCTGTTATCCCTGTCTGACAGCTCAGCTATGAGGGAGAAACAACTGTCCACTGAGGCTTATGTACATCCCCTTAGCGGGTCTCCAGCCCTGGGCAAAGACTCGGGTGGCACCAGTGAGGCAAAAGCCTGTCCTGCTCCCCTTGCCATGTGTGACTGCAGCATGAGCACCGTCCCCTACAGGCAGCTCCCCAGAGCCCAGGCACGGCAAGGCCCAGTACCAGGGCTGTACCCGCTGCCAGGGTTGTCATAGCACAGTTTAGGTCTGTGCAGAGTGTTTAAGTCACTTATCCAAACAGTGAGGCACAGCAGCGGGCTGCAGGGCAGCGCCACGATGCATTTTTATCTCCCTGTGTGTACAGTCACTGGGTACACACGCTGTAAAAGCACTTTGTCTCGGGGGAGCCGACAGCTGCATTCTCCTAAATGGTTTCACGCTTTATTTAACAGAATTTGGGTTTGTTTGTAGAAGATGGATAACGTTTGCTGACAGGCTGAACCGGCGGACCTGACGGCAGCGCGCCTCTTAAAAAAATCAAGGTTAGTGTGCTAAAGAGGAGGGAATGGTACTACAGACCAGCAGTCTGGTTGCTCTGTCAACACAGCTGTGTTCCAACTGGGACCAGTCACTGGGAAGAGCACGCGGGGCTTTTGGCTTCTAAGGACTAAGGGGAAAAAAGTGAAGACGCAGCCTAACAATAAATAGGAAAAGTCAAAGCTCCTGAGCGCTTTGAGAGTAGCAAGGGGCAGGAATTGTTTCAGAATAAACTTTTTTTAGGATTACAGGATCACTTCATGGCGTCTCCCAACTCTAGAACCAGCAGAAGGAAGATTGTTCCGGAGCAGGTCTCGCCAACAACCCCTGACACGTCATTTGAAATGGTGTGAAATGGGTACCTCTGTGTGACTGCCTCCTCGTTGCTGCAGCCACATCCTGGGTGAGTTCCCAGTAAAGCTGAAGAGGACTGGGTGCTAGTGGGAAGTTTGTGTCTCCTGAGACATGTTATTCTTAATGAACTGGTGCAGATGGGGAACTTCTCAACTGACAGTTGCTTTGCTCTGACACTGTCTTTTTGTCCACTAGGACCTGAGCTACAGCTGGCTGGAGGAAAAGTTTCCCTGCTGTCTTCTGGTCCAGAATAAAATAATTAATGGAAAGTCTTGGGAGTTGAAGTTGTTTTCTGTTTGTTGGGGTATTTTCTAAAGGTTTTTTTAACCTTTTTAAAGGTTATCTACTTGATCAGAAATGATTTTGAGCAGGATTTGGGGTTAAAACACCTTCTGAAATTCAGAACGTGAATTTCTGCTCCTCCCTGCCACCTAAAGACTTCAGTGTCTGCAGGCACTGAGAGGCAAAGAAAAGCAGTTCCCAGCAACGTGTGACAACTGCTCATGGCCAAGCTCAGCCCGGTGACGAGCTTGTGGTCTGCTTGGAAGCTCAGGGAGGAGAAGCAAGAGGCAGTAGTTCCTTGTCTGGTAAGCCCTTCAAGTGGAGCGTGTTTAGCTCCAGGGTCTGGTTACACCCTTCGCCAGAAAAATCTCCCTTTTGAAATGGAAAGGAGGGTGTGCAGGGAGTTCCTGGTGCGGGCTCTGCCCATGATCTGGATGGCGTTCCTGGCAGGATGCGGCACTGTGACGCCACTTGTTCCTAAAGGCCGTGCGTCAGGGTGCTGCTGATTGCCCTGTTCAAAGCCACCCGCATGGGCCCTGCTAAGGCTTGGCCAGAGCTGGTTTGAGGAGGTTTTGGTGCTGCCTTGGTCAGGTGATGTGAGGATCAGGCTCATTCTTCTCATGAAAGAGGTTTTGTTGAGTGCCTGTGAATAAAAAACAGGCCTGACAGGCTGCCTTGGTACCATTGTAAGGTGGCGCCAATGGGAACAAAGGTTAATGTGAGACCTGGGAACACAAGATGGGCTCCAAGCAAGAGATAAGATCTGAAGCAGGCTTACAGCTGGACCTGCAACGAGCAGATGAACTGGCTGAAAGCAGCCTGCTGAGAGCTGGAGGGGGTTTGGAGGTTCCCTGACTCATGGCTAGGGTATCTTGCATTGCTGCATTAAATGGTTCTTCTTCCCAAAGACTGAGCACAGCCCCTACCAACCCAGGTCTCCATGGGCCATTCTCCAGTTCAAGGCTTGCTCTACAACAGCTTCTCTGCTTCAGGAGGGTGTCATCCACACACAGTTCTTCAGAACAGAAACGGGCATAAAAGAAAGCAATTATTCAACATTTATGTAATTGCACAACTTGAGAAAGTGTCTCCAATTACACCACTCCCTCAGCTATGCCCAGTCAACCCTCTGGCCACCACCACCTTGAGGAGCCTCCCCCAGGGGTTGTCTTTAGCAGTGCCGGCACTTACATGGGATGGCTGAAAGGTCCGAGACCTTCAGCTGCCTTGTTTTTCTATGAGGAAAAAAATATGAGTGTGATGATCGCTTAGCCTCATCCCAGGGCTAAGGCACCAGCAGGTTCCCTGACCCACCTGGCGTGGGGCTGCCTTCTCAATGCACAGAGAGGGCACCATATGGTCCCCTTGCAAGAGAAACCCAACACGCCTGCTACCACCCACACCTGGGCTGTGGACCAGCTCTCGTCTCCAGGATGCTCCGAGGCCAGGCACGTTTCTGACGTCCCAGCTGAGCTGCAGTAACCCAATACTTGGCTGGTGACTTTTAAGACCCATCCTTGTTTGAAAACACCATGACCTAGTGAAGAGGCAGGTGACAGGACACCCTGCATCTGTCACAGCCAAGCCACTCTCCTGGTCATAGAGGCAAAGAGATCCTTCTGGAAGGTGGTACATGTCAACCCAGAGCTGGCTGGAGTTGAGGCTTCCTGCGGCCTGGGAGGGAGGTGTTCTCCAAACCCATCACCTTGCTGTTAACTGGATGATCTAGTCTCCGAGGATTCACCACGCCTGTTGTGGTCCCAGAACGGTGAACAAGCATTTGAGCTGGAGTGTGATGACAAGGCAAAGGGTGTTTTCTAGCCAGAGGCTGCCACACGTACACATCTCCAGCATCCTCTTCCAGCATCACCCTGCCCCTCCGGTGCTTCACAAGGGCCACTGCTGCCTCGCATCCATGTTGGTGGGGCTGGGAGTTCACAGCTACATGCTGTGGTGCTTCTTGGTGCCCCAGTGGCCACATTCAGTCACATCGAGCCACAAAACATTGCTGGAGATCCCTGAGAAAATCCAGTATTTCTTTACCAGCTTTGGCTTGCCCCTTACCATCACCCCACCATCAGCTGTGGCGTGGCAGGTTGGCTCCTTGGTCTGGATGGCCAGCTGGGGAGAGCCTTTGGAGGTAGAAAGTGGCCCTCAGGAGAGAAGAGCCACAGGAGTCCTTGGACTTTCCCCAGTAGGTGCTCGTCCTCACCGCTGGTAAAGGGTCATGATCCCTGCTTGGTGCAGGCTCCTCCACAGCGCTGCCTCCAGCATCATGTCGTGGTTGGCATAAAACACCAGCGGTTTCTTCTCCAGCTCATAGTAGTGGTCTGAGAACTCCTCGTAGTTGGTGGTGATGAACCCATAGGCACTGACCTGCGGGAAGGGAGGCAAGACAGACAAAGGATAAGGTCAGGGTTCCACCTTGGGTGGTCCATGCACCAGCACCGCCACTCTCCAGGGACAGGGATGGCACATGGAGAACAGCCACCAGAACACACTGGTGCCCACCAGCAGCCTTACGCGCAAGCTGCAAGCTCCCAGCAGCCAAAGGGGAGGATCCTCTTGTCCCTGGGTAAAAGGTGGCCCTGTGGCATCTTACCTGGTCACAGGTGTGGAGCGCAGTGAGGAGCATGAGGGCACCAGTGCTGGGCATGTAGAGCGAGCCGTACTGCGAGTCCAGGAGCTCCGAGCGCAGGAACCTGCCAGCAGACATGGCCAGTCAGGGGGAGCTCACAGATGGTCCAGCACCATGACTCCCAACACCTGACCCAGCAGCACCCAGTGCCCATCCGGCCCCCACCAGTGACACCAATGCCTGGAAAGGCAGGAGAATCGAGTGGAACGCAAGGCTTGTGTGGATTCTCCGTTGGCTGCTACTAAAGTTCAGCTCATTTGCTGCGGGTTGCTAAAAGGCACCTCTCAGCTCCGTGAAATCACCCAGCTCAGATGCCAGATTTCATGAAGAAGATGAGAAAGATACGAGAAAGACATGGACCTGTTGGAGCAGGTCCAGAGGAGGCCACAAAAATGATCTAAGGGCTGGAATGCCTCTGGGGTTCCCTGGTGTGAGGCCAGGCTGAGGGAATTGGGGTTGTTCAGCCTGGAGAAGAGAAGGCTCCAGGGAGACCTTCCTGTGGCCTTTAAGGACTTAAAGGGTCTTTGTAAGAAAGATGGGGACAGAATTTTTAGCAGGGCCTGTTGTGACAGAACACGGGGCAATGTTTTAAACTAAAAGATAAGAGATTTAGACTGAGAGAAGGAACAAATTTTTGATGCTGAGGGTGCTGAGACTCTGGCCCAGGTTGCCCAGAGAGGTGGTCGATGCCCCATCCCTGGAACCATTCCAGGTGAGGTTGGATGGGGCTCTGAGCAACCTGCTCTAGTTGCAGATGTCCCTACTCACTGCAGGGGGGTCGGACTGGATGAGCTTGAAAGGTCCCCTCCAACCCAAACCATTCTGTGGTTCTGTGAAAGGTAGGAAAATATGGTCCCTTTGGTCCTGTCAACATGTAGCTTACTTTATGAAATGGAAGGCAAGGTGAGCACAGCGAGATGCAGGAAGGGGTGTGAGCTGTGCTGCAGGGAACAAGAATGGCAGGGGAGACATCTGCCTTGCTTGCAGAGTGCAGGGCAGAGGTGGTTCCAGTGCCTGGGGAAAACTGGGACTGCGCTTTGATGCTGGGTAGCCACTGGTTTGTACTGGAGAGTGCAGTGGTGGGAGGCAGGCAGTCTGAGCTGGGCATCAGCTGCCGTCCTCATCCTCACCTTGATGTCAGGTACTGCAAGAAATCTGGATGCAGCAGCTTGAACTTCTCTGCAGATGCCTCAGGTCCAAAATACTTTTGTGGCCTGCAGTGGGGTGAGGAGAAAGGCAGAATTTATGTCACAGGCGTCCTGGAGCTACCATGGGTTTATCCCACCATCAACAGATGTGGGGTGAGGGCAGGCAAGCCATGCTCCCTCCAGTGCATCACCAAAGGTGACAGGGGGATCTTGGGAAGCTACTCACTTGTCTCCCTTGTCTGAGCCCTCAGGGACAGGGCTGCCCTGGATGGCTGACCTCAGCATGACATAGTCACGGACATCCGAGGGGATGAAGATGTACCTTAGGTCCTGCAGTGGGGACACAGACATGGCACTTAGCAAGGCTTTGGGGCACTGCCCACACCAATGGGGTGAGGACTGAGGACTCTCAAGATGGGGAGAAGGTTGGCAGGGCAAGCCCAGCCTCAAGGGACAAGTTGGAGTCACCTCCCCAACAATCCCTTGGGGTTTCACCTTGGCCTGGGGTATCTGGGTGAAGCCATACTCCTTGTAGGCAATGAGGGAGTTCTTCATGGTGTTCACTGTGAAGCCATAGAATGAGATCTTGGTCCCAACGTCATCCTCAAAGCCTTTGATCACGGCACCATTGAGCCTGCAGGAAAAGCACAGGATGTACATCCAGGGCTGCCTTCTCCCCAGCACCCATGGCCCCATCCTGCTTAGGATTCATCCGCACCTGAAGACCAGGTCGTGCGCGTCGATGGCCTTGCCCTGCCGCGAGCCGTTGAGGATGCCGCCGTTGCCCACCACGGCGCAGCGGACACAGCCCCCGGGGAAGGTGTCCCTGTCGAAGAGGTGCCTGTTGGCGGAGGCGTTGAGGAGCTGGAGGGTGCTGCGCACCACTGGAAGGGAGCAGGATGGGGCCGGTCAAAGGGAAAAGGTGCGTGTCAGCCCGCGTGAGTACATGCGCGCTTGAGCAGGCAATAGCACATGAGCTCGCACAAGAGCACACCCAGGAGGAACACAAGAAAGCTCATGCCATCCTTGTGCAGAAGAAGGGTCTACAGGTGGGATGAGGGGGACACCAGCCAGTCCCTCCTGTCCCAGGCCTGGTGGCACCCCCTCACAGTCCCCCATGCTCCTAAGCCTGCTCCAAACGGAGGCACCTGAGGCCGTGGAAGGCACGGGGCCGCATCTGGACATCTCCAGCCCTGCGGATGCTGCTGCCCACTCTGGCCATGTCCCCTCCTAACAATGTCTCCTTGCAGCTGCCACCAGTTCACTCCCCTCCCGCCGTTCCGAGCACATCCCAGCCCAGGGACTGAAGCTGGAGGCTGCCAGGGAGAGCAGAGCGGGTTTGGGGTAGGAAGGCAAACAATCTCCATCCACAACAATGGAGAGGGTTGTCGGAGCTCCTCCGGCCCCAGTTAATAATCATGCACACACTGGAGCTTTTATTCTGGGAAAATGTCACAAGACTCAACAAGTGGCATTTGCAAAGCTGTCCCCTCCGCCCCACGCCCCGGGAGGCCAAGTGGGAAGAGATCAAGGTCCCTGGCTCCTCTACAGGGAGGGCTCCTCTGCCTGCTCCATGTCTTCAGGCCCTTCTGCTGGGCTCCCCAGGCCCCTCAAGCTGCCCTGCACCTTCCCATCACCCACCCTCGCCCCATCTGCTGCCACCCCCACCCCGGCTGGGTCCGTACCTGCATGGGGCAAGCCCTGCCAGCCATAGGGGACGTGTCGTGTCTTCAGCCTGTCCCAGGTCTCTGGGGTGAAGTGCTGGTCCCACATCAGCACAGGGGTGTCAAAGCGGAAGATCTCCCCAAACTTGGCATCTGCCTTTGCTCTGTCCGTCACCAAGTGGGGGCATGTGCTGGGCTGGAGGAGAGGAGGACCTTGGTTCAGTCTCCAGACTGGGTCTACCTTCCCTCCAATACCCTGCCCCTCAGCAGGCACTGAGGAGAGGACAAACCCAGGGACAGAAATGCTCCGTGTCCATGTTCTGCTGGGCCATCCAGGCAGGGTACTGCCTTGTGCCTCAGTTTCCTGGTGCAAAACACCCTTTGGTACCCAGCTCACCGGGAGGCAAGAACCAGGGCGTGCAGAGTCACCCAAGAGCATGAGCCCCATGAAAGATTCAGCACCTTCTAGGGCAGGCATCCCTTTGAAAGCCTTTGATGTACAAGTACAACCCCAGTGCCCAGGACCAGCCCTTCCCAGAATCTGTGTCCATCCTCATGGGTCTCCAGCGCAGGCTGGTGACTCAGGAGTCACAGGAATGGAGGGAGTGGGTGATGCTGGCTCCAACCTCCACACTGAGGAATTACTTGGGGAGGTGCTGCCACTGCAGCAGGGAGCCCTGGGGAGACCCACGCGCATGGATGGAGGAGGTTGCTCCTCTTCACGCACAAAATCCTTCCAAATGATGCTGCTCCATGCAGAACTTCAACCAACAAAACTCAGCAAGGAGAGTCACTGAGAACACTGACAGTACTGTACTGGGCTAACCATTACCTCCTTCCTGCTGGGCTTGGGGTCCTCCAGCTCTGCAGAATGCTTGAGGGATCTCCCACTGAAAAAGGAGTTAAAATACCATCACTTGGGCACTGGAGAACCCTGCAGAGGGCAGGGGGGTCCCAGCTCATGCCAGAACTGCTGTGGACACCTGCTCCCCTTACCTCTCCAAGTTGTCTTCAAGGGCCCATCTGCGGCTGCCAGCTCGGCTCAGTGTCCCCCGTGGCGCCAGGACCAGTGGCTCTGGCTGCAGCAGGCTGGGAGAAGAAGCCGGTGGGGGCTCAGCTAGGGAGGTGACACCAAGCTGACACATCCTGACACACCCCACCTGAGAGGAAAGCCCCAGGGCAGGACCACATCACCTCCACTCAGGTCCCCCTCACTGCTGCCTGTGCCCACCCATTCCCACCTGCATGTGTCTCTGCGAGCAGAGAGCCACAGATTGCCAAAATACTGGACTTTTACAGAAAGCAGCCACTGTCTCCTGGGGGGTTCCACCTCCAGGACACCCACTTACCAAAGAATGCACCCAGCCCAGCCTGCAGCCTTGGGGGGACCCTGATGAGACCTTCCTGGCTCTTTCCACCATCCCACCCTTCCTGAGCCCAAGGGAAGCGGTCCTGGGACAAGCCAGGCAGGCCAGCAGGACCCATTTAGTTGCTACACTGTCAAAGCAATCAGGAACTGGGATCTGGAGGCTCCTGGGGTGCACAGGACCCCCCTCTACCATGGGGCCAGCCAGGGCATGCCCTGGTCCTTCACTGAGCACTAAGGGACAGAGGCAGAGCGTTTCCCATCTCGGGGTGCCCTGAGCCCCATGGGGCCAGGCAGAGCAGGCCCAGCCTCCCAGGGGGTGTGTGGGGCTGGGGGCCGGCAGGGTGGCAGCCTGGCAAGCAGGAGGTGGGAGCCCACCGGAGGGGAACAGGCTCCCATTCATCCCCGCACAGAAGCGCCCTTCAGAGCCCCCCGGCACTGCCTCCAGCCCAGCCGGCAGGTGCTCAGGCCAGAAGGGGGGTATTGTGGAGGAGACAAGGGGCCCCTTGTTACGGGATCTCTGCTTGGGAGCCTGGGGACAGGTAGAGGCAGGTGGGGAGCGGAGCTCTGCCTCCCCCCGATGCGATAGGCATTGGGTTTCCACCTCTGCCACAGCCCCTGTCAACACCAGCAGCGCTCACAGTCCTGCCTGGGACCAGATCCAAACACATTTGCCACCCAAACCCCGCCCCGTGCCACCCTGGGGTGCAGCAGGACACGGGGGGACAGCCCAGCGCCTTGCCTGGCTGCTGGCACCGGGGGCTGGAGCATCTCCCCAGGCGTGCGTGGGCAGCCTTGGCCAAGCGGGCTTTAGTCCCAGCACTGGGCAGGGGATGCCAAGGGCAAAGGTGTCCCCCCTGCGCAAGGGGCTCAAAACATTCACACTCCAGCCTGGGGCAAGGTCCCCGGCTTAGCCCTGCCCCGAGGCTACATCCTGCTTCCAAACACATGCGAAGAGCCACCCTGCTGTACTGGGGTCTCCACGCCTGGGCTGGCCCCCGAGCCAGGAGAGGGGCTGGGCACAGTGCGGCCCCCACCTCCCCTTACAGCCACCAGCTCCTCCCGGGGCACTGGAGCTGGCAGAGAAGAGGGACAGCAAACCCCCGGGAGGGAACACCGAGGTGGGACCGAGCTGTCCCAGGGAGATGCTGGAACTGCAGCTTTCTGCGACAACTTTCTGGCATTATCAACGCCAGCACCTAAACAAACCCCGCCTGACCCAACTTGCCTGTTCCCTCCGCTTGGGGCCAGGGGCAAGGCTGCCCTGGCAGGGTCTGTGAGCAGCAAGGAACCATCTGGGAAAGGCCATCCAAAGGCTGTACAAGATGTGCTTACAGTGGAAGCTGCTCTTTCAGCCCATCCCTGCCAGATAACAGGCAGCAGACCCCCCGTCAGAGCAAAGCTCACCTGTGCAAGAGTCTCACAGCAGCTCTGAGGAGAGCTCCCCAGGCTGAGCCAGCTTGGCTGCAGCAGTCAGCCATGGGATCCCCACAGAGCTCACCCTAGCCCTGCTCTCTTCCTCCATCTCACCACACAGAAGATGCCAGCCCATGTGTCTCACCAGCAGGAGTTTATCAATATTACCAGCACCTGTACGACAGGCTAGGAACTGAAGAAACCTCCCTGCTCCGAACGAGCCAGAACCAGTCCCTACAAAGCACTGAGCTCCCTGCAACAGCAAACTGCCCTGTACCCAAAGCCCCTGCTTTGGCCACCCATCCTTTTTCTGGCTGCAGAGGTGAGCCCATCACCAACCCCCAAAAGCCATTACCCTCACACGCCATTACCAGGCTCATGCTGCGTGGGCCCTGCACACAAACAGCCTCTCCCAGCCTGCTGCCTCCCCAGACCTTTCTCATCAGGCTCACCAGCCCCAGCTGCACATCCCTGCCCAGCCAGACCCTCACCAGCCCTCCCAGCTCTCTCAAGCTTGTTTCTTCATAGAATGGGTTTGGTTGGAAAAGACCTTTAAGCTCATCGAGTCCAACTGTTAACCCAGCACTGCCAGGTGACCACTAACCCATGTCCCTCAACACCACATCTCCACGGCTTTGAAACCCCTCCAGGGATGGGGACTCTACCACTGCCCTGGGCAGCCTGGGCCAGGCATTGACATCCCTTTGGGTGAAAACTTTTTCCTAATATCTTGGTACAGGGCCTTCCCTTCCCCTTCTCTGGCTCATCTCAGTGCTTGCAGGACAAGGCAGAGACCTGGGCACTGGCAGCAGGAGGGTGCTGTGCCACTTTCTGCAGTGCCAGGGGTGTTGCGGGAGCACCCGGGGCAGCGCAGGAGGTCAGACCCAGCTGAGCTTGGGCTGGCTGCAGGGAGGTGGGTGCAGCCACCTCAGCAGGTTGGCTCCTCCTGGCATTCAGCTCCACCCGTGGCCAGGCACTGTGTGTGGCACTTGCTCATCACTTCTTTCAGGACTTGTGCTGACCCAATAAACTCAGTCCCTGTGTCAGCACCTCCCTGCACTCACATCCCAGCTGTGGGCACTGGACCAAGCTCCCCAGCATCATGGCAGCCACCCTGGCTGTGTCTGGGGCCCAAACCCAGCCGGGGAGGCTGTGGGGCAGCTGGGTCCAACCCATTAAACAGCAGCTCAGCTCAGCTGGGGAGCCAAGCACTTTGATGTAACCCACCAGGATGTGGTGAAGCATCTCGTGATGCTTGGTTGACTCAGAAGATGATAACCCTCCCCAGGACCAGCAAACGCACAATGGGGCTGTGGGGAAGGAGTGGCCCGTGGCTGCCCAGACACCGGCCGTTGTAGCCGAGCCAGCCCAGCCTGGGTGCGTGGCTTTCACAACTATGACGTCTCTGGTCTGTGGCCACCCTCCATTTCCGGCAGATAACACCATGTATGAGTTGTGAGCACGCACTCTGACCTTATCTTCAGCAAACACTCCTAGGGCCCCGCAGACCCCCCTGATGGTGCTGAAGCAGCCAGGCAAGGCCTCTCATCAAAGGTGTTTGCTCCATCCCACCATGAAGAGCTGAGCTCCAGAAAGCACCTTTCCCCAGCACAGAGTCAGAGCGGTACGGCGAGGCTGGGCCAAGCTCCGTGCTCATCCCATCTGTCATAACAGTACAGCCACAAGCAGTGCCAGCAGCTCACCAGTGAGGTTTCAGAGAGATGCCCGGGCAGGGTGGGATGGGGTTGTGCCCAGCCAAACACTGGGGGCTCTGGGGTGACCATAGGGTGGTTGATTCTGCAGGGCCAGGGCCGTTTCACCCGTCTCTGTAGGGGCCTCACAGCTGACACTATCTTTGTGCAGAACTGGAGGAGGACTCAGAGTTGCTGTGGGTATCTGGCCCCCGGGTGAGTGGGTGCTGGCAGCAGCCAGCATCAGTCAGGGGGTCAGCTTCCTCCTGACTCCCTTCATCCCTCTGTAAGTCTGCATGGAGACACTGCTCATGCAAACCTCCCCGTCAAAACATGCTGCCTGCACCAACACACCCCTGGCCCTCACCTCCCTTGCTGCCCCGACGGCAGCAGAGCGGGAAGCGTGCGCTCTGTGATGGCAGGGCAGCCGTGCAGAACACCGGCTGTCCCCATTTCACCTCTAGACACAGCCCCACATCTGTCGGCAGGGCAGCACAGATTCCTCCAGGTGCACGGCTCAGGCTGGACAAGCAGCGATTACGGGGCAGCGTGTTTGTAAATCGGAGTGAAGAGGACTGGCTCTGCTCTGGGTCCAGCTTTAGCAGCTGGATTAAAGCCATGAGAAGTCCAGGTGAGCTTTGGAACGCAGGTGATCTGCCCAGTGCCTCACCCTGGCTCCTCTCTGGGGCTGGATGAGCTGATCCTTGGTGCCACTGGTCACAGGGCAGGAGCCTGGGCTGGCTCTGCAGCTGGGGGACCTGGGGTTGGGGCAGGTCCAGGCAGAGCTGAGTTACCTCCAGCCCTGCCGTGTGCTGGGGAGCACCTTGCTCCCAGGCTGGGCCACAGACCTTGTGCTGGGGAATGGCTGGTTTCCATTCCCAGCTCCAGCATGGTCCTTGGGCACATCACCCTGCCTCGGTCTCTCCTCTTACAGATTTTGAGCATTTTGAGGGAAGCCGTTCCACAGCCCAGCCAGAACCTGCCCTGAGCACTACGTGAGGGCTAACGCTGCTGCCGTGGCACCACTGCTCACTTGGCACAGCAAGCCTGGAAAGAGCCACCCCTGCCCAGGCTGCTGGGGACACTCCTGCTCTGTGAGCCCAGAAAGCAAGGGGATCTCTGTCCTCAGCAGGATGGGCAAGGAGAGCCCTCGGCTCCCAGCTAGGGAGTGGAGAGCATCTAGAGCCCAGGACAGCCCAACCAGCTACATTCCAGCAACTCCCAGAGCAAATCTGGCTGTACTCAGCTCACCCCATGCAGCACCAGCTCCAGTCCCCATGGCATCCTCAGTTCCTGGGCTGCACCCAGGCAGCTGGGCTCTGTCACCCAACAGCACCCAAAAGCACCCAGCATGGAGGGGAGGGACACTCTCCTGGCATGTCAGCTGGTACTCACATGAGAGCAGGGTGGCTGGTCCCGCGGGCCAAGTGCTGTGCAGGCTCCCTCACACCCTGCCCACCCAGCCCCAGTCCCCAGGGCTCCCTGGGGGACCCCAGCACCTTGTGGCACCGGGGAGACTCAGGAAGGGACCTGGGGAGCTTGGAGAATGCAGGGAAGGCAGATGTGACTGCAGAGCAGGGGGGGACACAAATTGCTGGGGTGTGGGAAATGCTGCAGCCCCCAGGAGTTTGCAATGTGCTGGGGGGCAGCCCGGGGACCTGAGCAGGCTGCAGCAGCCCCTGCAGTGGAGGGGGATCAGTGAAACTCCCTGGGGGCCAAACCTCCGCCCAGGACAATGAGCGGCTCCGAGCCTAAACCAGCCCAGCAGGGACACTCGGGGCTCGCAGCGGGTCTGGCCGGCAGCTGAAGGGGGTTTGATCCTGCCAGGGGCTGAGCACCCGCAGCCTTCCCTGGAACCAGCAATGGTTTCTGTGCACTGCGATGGGTTGAACCCACGTGTGGAGCCCTTGTAGCCCCCCCCATGCCACCAGGGTCCCGCTCTGGGCACCCCTGGGCTCATCTGGCGGCTGTGGGCAGGACCTGGTGCCGAGGACGTGTTGCGGGGGCAGGGGCTGGTGTAAAGGGCAGAGTCTGCTACAAGCACGTTTCTCAAACCAGCCAACAACAAGGAGCACAGCTGGGGTAACTGCACTAAGGGACCAACACCGGCACCCCAATTCCCCCTCCCTATCCCAGTGCGTGGTACCTCATGCTGCATGCCCAGATCCTTGCTTCCCACCGCCCTCCCCATCCCCCCCTTACCTGGCTATGAGCCTCTGGCTGGTGGGCGACCCCACCGTAGCATAGTAGTGCCCGTAGAGGAGCAGGGAGGATGTTAAACCTGCCAGCAGCAAAAGGCAGAGCCGTTTCCAGCGCGGGGACCCCATCCCAGGCACTTCAACCACTGGAGCAGCGCAGGGCAACGGGAGCCAGCGCTGCCTGCAAGGGACCCTCCAAACTTCCTCTGGCAGCCCCGGGGGTTCAGGCACGGCTCTGTGCTGGCTCCGTCCTGCCCTGGGTGCCCAGCCTAACCTTGGAGCAGGCTGGGATATTCCTCCGGAGCGGTGGGAGGGAGGGCGTGAGCCGGAGGGAGGAGGCACCAGGCTGACTGGTTTAGACTTGCTGAGGAAAAAAGCACTTTTGAGCTGTTTTCTTCTCCGAGCTGGGGATTAAACATTTACTCAGACCAGCAGGGAAATGTGCTTTTTTTTTTTTTTTTCATGCCACCCACCTGCCTACAGTGCACAAAGCGCCGAGGTTCCCCTTTTCTCTAACTTTGTAGTTGGGTTCAAACACGTCCCTTCAGCACCGGCTGCTTCACTGCCGGCAGCTCACACAGCCCACGCCAACACCCAAGGACCACCCGGCACAGCCACCACCTAGCTCGGCTGGGGGCATCTCCTGCTTAAGTTTATCCCAAACTCCAGGCGATGAAGGAAAGACCACCCGAGACCCCGGTGCTGAGGTGGCCGATGGCAGCAAACCCCCGCACACGGCCGCTCGCGGGCAAACCCGCCATCGCTAGAGCAAATCTGGTGCCACACCGGAGGGGATGCCGATGGGGACACTGCTGGGGTGCTGCCTTCTGGTTCCCTTCTGGCTGCTTTCTGGATGAACAAATCCCTCCCCCGCGATGTGGTTTTGCAGCAAGCAAAACCGTGCAGGGCTTTGTGTAGAGTTCGACAAATAGTTGGGGCTGTGAGAAAGGAAAAGCAGATTTGGGGGGGGGGGTGTGTTAGGGAAATCTGAATGACATGTTTTAACATTTTCAGAAGGGAAGTGCTTCAGTTTCTTTTTTGAAAGAATATTTCAACATTACTTTCATTAAATTCCTTTAACAAAGCAAACAGCCCCGCGAACCAAGGGATATGTGGTCCAAAATGTTGGCTACGGCGGGGGAGGGGACTCGGCAAGGAGAACAGGAGCTTTCAGGGCATCTGTGGTGATTTCCGGGGGGTTGGATTCTTAGGAAGCTACCAGACTTGGGGAGCAGCAGCATGGTGAGCCCTGCTCCATCCAAGTCCTGTGCCCACAGCTTCCCCAGCACCCACGACAGGGGCACCCCAGGTTTTTACCCACCTCCAGCCCCTCCCCAAACACCCACTGTTGTTGTTCAGACCCAGAACCCAGGGCCAAACCCCATCCCTGCTCCCAGATCGCACCTGCACACCCCCGGGTTGGTGTATTCATGGCTGCATTTATTCCCAGCACTTCTTATCCCCCTGGATCCCATCACCCCCACTTCCACTCCTCTCACACAGACATGTTTCCGATGACGCTGCTCGTCCGAAGGAAGGTAAATACAAAAATCATTTCATTTGAGTTTGCTTCAGCCTCTGTTTGCCTCCATCACTGCACATCTCCCAGTTGCCGGTGCTGCGTGAATTGTGGCTGTGCGGGGATGGCACCGTGACAGCACCCACAGAGTGCCCGGGTTCCATCAGTGCCGATGTCCTGCTGCGAACACAGGAGCAGGTCTGCAGCCTGGGGCTGGCAGTGATGGCAGCGCTGGCTTCGTCCCCCCCAGAGGAGTGAACGCTGGACCTGCGTCACCACAACGGGATGGAAAACTTAGGGGGAATGAGTCCTGCTGTGTGCAGGGGCTGTGAAGCTGTGGCAGGTGGGTTGGGCTGGGCACAGGGTATCTGAGGAAGGAGACAGCAGGCAAGGAGCAGGAAGGACAGGATAGACCATCATGGGGATGAAATTAGGTCTAAAGCCCAACTGGAGATAAAACTACCAAAGGAAGGGCGGGAAGAGGGAGTTCACAGATAGCAAAGTGTAGCTCAGAGAAATGCAGTTGCCCTGATGGAAGAATTTGACGCTTTTTGCCTCTCTGGGTAAAGCCTGTTCCCAGCCCCTGGGGTACTGGCATCATCTAAAAGACTCAGGGCCAACAGAGGTGGGACGAGAGCCTGGGGTCCTGCCAACAGGTCCCCTGGTCTGGAGCCTGTCCCCACCTGGTATGACTCAACAGTCCTTCTTGTTTGCTCTGAGGGATTCACTGACTCTCTGCCAGCCCGCACCTCACCTCATGTGCTCTTCATTAATTGCAATCATAGCTAATCATTACCAACTGTCCTAGTAAGCCACAGGGAGATAGTGAGGCTCGGCCCTGAAGGTGGACAACCAATGGTCCAGAGCAAACAGCCTGGACAAAGTCAGGAATTTGCCATCAGGAAACATTTATAGCCCAATTATGCAAACAGTGGTAAGTGGCAGCTCTGGTGCATTTGACCAGAGGGGAGGAGGAGCTGGTTTCTTCACTTCGCTCTCATCTCCATTTCCGTGATCTGTGGTTTTTTTCAAAGGGGTGAGAATGAGATGCACAGTTCTTCATCTGCTCTACTTGTTCTGTGCTACAATGCGTTTTGGCCCATACCCCAAAATTAAGCGGTGCTTATTTAGAAGTTACAGAACTGTAAAAACCTTTTAGGATGATCGTTGCCAAATAAAGATTAGCAAAAGAACACAAAAGAGATTACAATGAAACCCAGGAAGTATCATTTTTAGCCTGGGCTTTTTATTCCAGTGATTACTTCTTGGAAAGAAAGCCCAAACCATGCACATGGCGAGAGGAAGCGAGAGGAAAATAAGCACACTTTGCACCAGCTAGCTGTTGGCCCCCGGTTGGCGGAGGGAGGTCTTGTGGTTGCCATGATGAACCACCCAGCTGGGAGAGAGAGACCTCCAAAAAAACCTCCCCGAGGATTCATAGATCCCAATTTGTCCAGCACGGGTCAGAGGTGCATTTCACAAAGTGCCAAAAATCTGCTCATAGGAAATTTCCCTGGGAGGCAAAGCTCGGCCCTGGGAAGGCGTCGCTGCGCCAGCCCCGCTGGAGATGGCGGGGCCATATGGCTGCCTGCGGAGGCCAGGCCGCGGCACGAGCACGAGCCCATCAGCAGATGGCTGGGGTGGCTGATGCACGGCCCCTTCCCGACGGGGCGGGGGGAGCGGCGGCCAAATGACCACGCGGAGAACGCTTGGACGGGGGGACCCGCGTGACAGCAGTGGGGTGGCAGCAGAAGGCAGTGGGGTGGCAGCAGACGGCTGTGGGGTGGCAGCAGAGGGCAGTGGGGTGGCAGCAGAAGGCTGTGGGGTGGCAGCAGAAGGCTGCGGGGCTGGAGGTGCTTGGGGCTGGGCTCGGCTTCACCCCATGGAGACTGCAGCTCCGAGCACTGGGCTCAGCCTTCCTGCCTTGTGCACGACCCCTCGCTACAGCGGGGAAAGGGGCTGGGGGGTGCCGCTGTGTCACGGAACCGAGCCTCATCTTTGTGCCAGGCTGGCAGGATGCGGCCCCTGAGGGATACACAGCCTTTATTCCCCTCCTGCTCCTCGCTAAAGTGGGGAGGTTGTGCAGACAAGCTGCGGGCTGAGGTGCCCAGTTGGGGAGGTTGGGCAGA
>JANVCC010000042.1:229737-243287 GCA_025345505.1 Todiramphus chloris collaris
CCAGTTGGGGAGGTTGGGGAGACAAGCTGCGGGCTGAGGTGCCCAGTCGGGCCCTCCCAGTCAGCAGGATTACACAGCTTGCATTGGCTCGCTCTCCCCGGCGTCCCTGGGGCCAAGCCCAAGGCTCTTATCGCAGTAAAGTCTATGCATGGCAGAACTGTTGCTCAACCATGGACCATTGACTGGCGCAGAGATAAGGTGAACACGCAGTTTGAAGGTCATCCCCTCTCTGCCTGGAATGAGGCAACCCATGAGCGCTGGGTTATACCCTGGAGGGGTGCAGAGCTGGGAAACGTTTTGAGAAATTAGGGTAATAATGTAAACTGCTGCCTTCCCTTTTTTTGTTGGCTCTGAACCAGGCAGAGCAGATGTGGACTGATCCTGCCCTATGTGTAGTAGTGCACAGTCCTTGAGGCCTGCTGAAACACGGGAGCCTCAAAGCCTCGTGGCCCAGGGGTCAAAGAATCATAGAACTGTTTTGGTTGGCAAAGACCTTTAAGATCACCAAGTCCAACCATTAACCCAGCACTGCGAAGGCACCACTAAACCTTGACCCTCAGCACCACATCTCCACAGCTTTGAAACCCCTGCAGGCATCGTGGGCACTCCACCACTGCCCTGGGCAGCCTGGGCCAGGCCTTGACAACCCTTTTGGGGAAGACATTTTTCCTCATGTCCAACCTAAACCTCCCCTCATACCACTTAAAGCCATTTCCTCTTGTCCTTGTCCTCTGCTTGTTCCTTGGGAGCAGAGACCAACCCCACCTGGCTCCAACCTCCTGTCAGGGGACTGTAGAGAGTGAAAAGGTCTCCCCTGAGCCTCCTTTTCTCCAGGCTGAACTCTGGTCCCTCAGCTGCTCCTCACCAGATCTGTGCTCTAGACCCTTCCCCAGCTTCATTGCCATTCTCTGGACATGCTCCAGCCTCTCAATGTCTTCCAGGTGCTGGACCAGACTCTGGTCCCAAAGCACCCAGATGGGGAGAGGGGACACTGTCTCCAAGTGTGGGTGGGCACCAGCCCCTTGTCTGTCTGTGCAGTCCCACCTGATGCTGTATGGCTGCTGTAGGAGGGGTGGAGGGAGCCTTGGGATATCCTCAGGACTCAGCCACTGTCCTTCCTGGATTTATGACCCTGAGGCCTGGGTCAGGACAAGTTGGGAAAGCCCTGCAACACCCAGGGTCTTGACAATTGGCCTGGCAGGGGACCCCAGACCACCACAGCCCCTTGGCAGGAGAAGCAGGGGCTGCTGCACCCCCAGGAGCTGTTGTCCTGCAGGGCCCTGCACAGGCACCTGGAGATCAAGGCTCACTGCAGGGGAGGTGCTAGGAGGTCATCTGGCATTTTTTGCCCGAGAAAGTCATGGGCTGCTCCTTTATCTTGTTCTCCCTCCCCTGTTATCAATAGTTTTTCTGGTCTGACTGGATTTCCCTGCTACCACATCCCCAACAAAGGGAAAAGGCCCACACAGCTGAGGTGAGGAGGGTGAGCCCCCCACCCTGCACACAGCCCCTGCCCCAGACCGCTCTGCAACTGGGGAACCCAAACAGCATCGGGTAAACTGCCAGCACAGGGGGGAGCAGGCATGTCTCTGCTTCACTCCCATGGTCAGCACAGTCAGCCCCAGCTCGCATCTGGAGGGAGCACCTGCTCCATGCCAGGAAGACCAGTGCTGGTGGCTGGCTCTGACTGCTCTGTGCCTGGGAAGAGAGACAGGAGTGACAATCTGGATGTGGCACCATGGCACCAGGCTGCCTAGCACATGTAGTGGCTCCAGCACCTGGTGGGTTTGGTCTTGGCTGCCAGTGCCAGCAGGCACCCCAAGCCCCAGGACACTGTACAGAGCCTGTCTCATCCCTGCTCCTGCTCAGTGCAGGCTCCAGAAAGCAGAGCTGGGCTGACCAGGAGCAGGGATGAAATGGCCTCTGAACCACCTGCTCAGCACGAGGACACAGACCAGTTGGAGCAGGTCTAGAGGAGGCCACAAAAATCATCTAAGGGCTGGAACCCCTCTGCTGGGAGGCCCAGCTGAGAGAGTTGGGGTTGTTCAGCCTGGAGAAGGCTCTGGGGAGACCTTCTTGTGGCCTTAGAGGACTTAAAAGGAACCTGTAAGAAAGATGGAGACAGGCATTTCAGCAGGGCCTGTTGTGACAGGACCAGGGGTGATGTTTTAAACTAAAAGCGAAGAGATTTAGACTGGAGAGAAGGAAGAAATGTTTGATGCTGAGGGTGGTGATACCCTGTCCTAGGTTGTCGAGAGAGGTGGTCGATGCCCCATCCCTGGAACCATTCCAGGTGAGGTTGGATGGGGCTCTGAGCAGGGGGGTCAGACTAGATGAGCTTGAAAGGTCCCTTCCAACACCAACCACTGTGTGATTCTATGATCCCCAAGCCTAGCAAGTCCCCATCTGCTTCTTCCTGCTTCGGCCCCAGTCCCAGCTGAGGAGGTACGTGCCTGCAAACACGTAGCAGGACATGATCCCTGCTTCTGCCAGGCAGGCAAGCAGTCACACCACAAAACGGGAAGAAATGGAAACCAAAGAAAAGATCTGAAGCCTTGCCAGGAAGGTGACTCTGCAAGAGCTCTTGGGTGACAAGTGGATTTGTTCCCCACATCCTGGCAGGAAATATTTAGCAGCTGTTAACTCCCAGGGAACCCCAGGAGGAGCCAGGCACACCTATATTAGTGGCTCATTGTACTCACCAACAGCTTGCCCAGAAAGAAGGGCTGATGCAATGACAGCTTCCAGACATGCTGACAGATGAATGTGTATTTCTTCCCCAAATCAGACATGTCTGTTTAAATCCAGCAGAACCTGGGGCTCCTGGTTCCACAAAGATGTTGCCAGTTGCTGGCACTGGGTATGGTGTCAACGCACGAGGAAGAGTCACTGTCTGAGGCGTCTCCTCAGGATGCCAGACCCGATCCCACCACTGGTCCCTCTGCTTGTGCTGCCTTCAGCACCACGTCACACTGCACAAGCTGAGGCTGCACCTTTGCACATGTTTTGCAGCTCCAAGAGTGGCACTTGCAGCTACCAAACTTCTATGCATGTCCCTACGTACCCCGAGGAGCTCTTGGGACGTAACTCCTACGGGATTTCGGGGGGTGTTACAATGCAAAGGACACCGGGGGGCAATGGTCTGATGCAGCATGGGCAGCTGCAGGGCTGTGCACAGCCCTCTGGATGCCAAACCTGAACGATGCTGACAGGTCCCTGAATAGGAGCTGCCACCTGGTGGCACTGGGACAATCCTACTGGCCTACCAGTCACGCAGGAGGACCTGGATGGGGACACTTGGGCTTTGTTCAGGTTTTTCCTTATATTCAGGTTTTGCAACACCAGTTGGTACCAAGCTAGAAGGTGTCTGGGAAATGCCACTTCCAACCTGCCTCGAGCTCCCAGGGTCACTCCAGACCCAATGCCACAGGTGACTGGTGAAAGGCAGCTGGAGGTGTGCTCCAGGGGATGAGTCCCCATGTGAGCCATCCCCTCGATGGGAGAGGATGCCTTGGTGCAGGGGCTCAGGAGCAAAGCAAGGAGGTGAAGAGGAGCACCAAGTAAGAGTTGCTTTTCTGGGGCCAGAGAAGATATGGTTTTGAGTTTGCTGGGAAACTTCAGACCCCAGCAAAGGCCCTTCTCCAGCCAAAGTTATCCCCGATAACATCGAAGTATGCCCTCATGTTGAGAACAAAGCCAGGAGCAAACAAGCTCTGTGAGTGGAGAGAAGCTCCCTGGAAAGTTTCCTTCCCTTAGCTCTGGGAAGCCTCAGCCGAACAGAGGAGCTGGGTGCTGGGGGAAATCACAGGCTGGGGGTGGCCAGCCCCTCCCCAAAACCTCCTTGCCCACCATGATCCTGTTGCTCAGCAGGACTCAGCCCCATCCCACTTCCCAAAGGAGGGGGAAACAAAAGAGGAGGAGGGGGAAGGGAAGGGTCTAAGAGAAACTTCTAACTTCTTGGGAAAAGAAAAGCTCTATTCAGGCAGGAAGAATACCCGTGAGGAGCTGGTCACTAAGCAACCTGCAGCAATTTGGTACAGCCCAATGCATGGGTGAGGAACAAAGCTGCCTTGCTGCCCACTGAGAGCCCAGCCAAGCGAGCAACAGGCAGGGAGAGCCTGCAGGGCCTGGGGACAGGGGACACCAGCCACACACAGCCCATGGCTGAGACACCCAACAGAGTCCAGAGCTCCTGAGTGCTGGGGGGAACTTTGTCCTCAGGCAGCTCCGGACAGTGACAAGCCTCCCCCTTCATGGAGAGGCCATTTCCTGCTCAGGAAGGATTTCTGGTCTGCTCTGAAGCCCGTGGCTCCCCATGGGTCTGTGCACAGGGGGCTACACACATCCCTCCCAAGAGAGGCACAGTGCATTTCGGGTTAACCGCCTGCTCCCACCGACACCGCGGGACTTGTAGGGGCAGAGCAGCCACTGCAGCCTCCACTACCCCCAGATAAGCTCAAGTCTTCATTTAGATTATCAGCAGGGGGAGTTGTCCTTCGCAAACAAGTTTAGCAAGACATGAGAAACTGCTTGGCCTCTCCCTGGCACAAGGGAAAAAGGGGCAGAGGAAGTCAGGACTGACAAACTCTGCTGACAATTTGTGCTGAAATGCCTCCCTCGGAGCCCCGGGGGGTCCCTGGAGATGCTGCTGCCCCCAACAGAAATGTTGGACAAGAGGAAGAATGCTTGCAGACAGAGCAGGTCTGCTGGGACCAGTCAGTGTGCAGCTGGGCCCCAATCCTGAGCCCGATGAGGCCAGCAAGATGCACTGGACATGCCTGGAAGTTGCTTTCCACCTGCACAGTACCATAGGGGAAACATCCAGCCCTTAACGCACTTGGCTCCAGCAGCTGCTACGCTTGGAGACCAGCTGCTGGGACAAGGATAAACTCAACAAGTGTTTACCCACTTCCTCTGGGAGTTGTTTGCCCAGCTCTGAACCCCCGACAGCAAGGAGAACAAGTAGGGGATGCTCAGGCATGTCCACAGAAGCAGCAGAGCACATGTAGATAAGTTATTAACACTCAGTCCTGCCCTTTCCTGGCTTCATCAGCCAGTATCTGAGCCTTGAACCAACTTAATAATGCACACTAAATAACCAGCCAACAGGGCCATGATTTAAAATCAGCTTGGCCAAAGTAGTGCCATTTATTTTGCCTGCAAACCCCCTCTCATACGGCCAATACACTGCAGGTTTCCTGGCTCCAACCAGGCTCCTCTCAGCACAATGGAGGACAGGCACTCCAGCCAGCAGCAGTGACAGACAGCAGCTATCCCTGGACTTGGAGAGTCCCCACCTCCCCTGGCAAGAGAGCACACACAATGCTCTGGGCACAGCTGGGAGCCATGGGTGCCAAAGCCCAGCTAAGCAAGAGCTTGGCACATCAGGACCGTGACAACAGTGACAGGGCCTGCAGCCCGGGGCAGCCCCAGAGCAAGAGGCACCAAGGGTGGTATGTCTGCTGCACCAGAGAGCATTTATCTGCCCTTGAGCTCTTGTGGATGTGTTATGATGAGGTCACACTGGGAATCAGAAGTGAGACTTTATCCTCTCTCAAATTAGAGACCTACAAGTGTCCAGTCCATTCTTTTATCTGCAGGGAGCAGAGTGAGAGCATCACCTCCAGGAATGAAGTCAATCTGAGACAAGATCTGCGTGTCAACCTCGATCCACTGGTTGTGAGGAAGCTTGCTTAGACAGTACACCCACTGATGGGGAGGGTCCACCCAGAACAGGAATAGCCCCTGTGTGAGAAGCATCTCCTTGCAAAGAGAGGAAACGTGGACAACAGTGCAGAACACTGAACCACATGCTACCCAGATCCATCCTGGACTCTTCTCTCCCAACACCAGTGACTACAACCATCAGCAACAGTCTTGCAGCATAGACAGATGGAACTTCTTTGTTGGTGTGCTGCAGTTTCTTTCTGGTTTTCTCCTGGTCTGTAGTATTTGCACATTTGTAGAAATGTTGTGAGAGGTGCTGAAGGAGAGAAATACCTTTGTGGGATGAAATGTGCCTGGAAGCCCAGAGCTAACCTTAGCTCTGGTGGTCTTCTGTTCCCTGTGAGGTGGTGCTGAGATTTCCCAGGCAGTGGCCCTTGCCACACAATCAGGTTCTCTGGTAAAGCTTCATTATATTCTCGTCATGAAGCTTTTTCCACACCTGCTTCTCCAGGTTGAAGTCATGGTTAATGTAGAAAATCAGACGTTTCTTGTCCTTGTCATAGTAGTGATCCGAGTACTTCTCATAACCCTCCGTGATGTAGCCATAGGCACTCACCTGGAAAGATGGAGAGCTCACTGGGGAAGAGGTACCAAGGACAGAGGAAGCCAATTGAAATACAGGACATAGCTCCCAAGCAGGGGGGAAGCACAGGACAGGGATACCAGTCAGGACTCCTCTGGGTGACCTTTCACAGGAGTCCAGAAGGAGAAGACTATGAGCACTGGCTCCAGGGAGCCTGCTGTCCTCTCACTGCCTCGCTTGGAGGCAGGATGGCTCTCAGGCCATAGCAGCTATGCAACCTCTATGTGAGCTATTCTGGGGCTGTTTCTCTTGCCTTCAGTCAGGTCCTCCCCGTACCCTCACGGCTGCTGGTAGGCAAGGCTGGAGCCACCCCTGCTCTGCCCTGTTATCCTGCCCCCCCTTCCAGACAACGCTGCTTGCAAGAACCGTGGCGCCCTTACCCGGTCACAGAGATGGAGAGCGGTCAGCAGCAGGAAGGCCCCCGTGGTGGGTCTGTACAGCCTCCAGTAGGACTTTTCCAGATTTTTAGATTTTAAAAACCTGCAGCAGGACAGAAGAAAGCACAGAGCAGTTGCTGGGTATGGTGGTTCAAGCTGGGCTCACCTCGTCCCCCTGGGTCATTTGTGGCATCTCCCTCCTTGCAGCAGTTTGGGGCCAAACAAGGCACTTCAGACAAGGCCACACATGGGGGTACTGCTGCGTGCTCAGTACAGCACAAGGCCAGCCCAGAACACTCTGTCACCTGCACTGCCACCTAAGCCCTGCAGTGCAGAAGTGGCTTTGAAGCTCCCTGGTATACTCAGCTGCCCATCCACATTTAGGAGTGAAAGGGGACACAGCAAAGGGTGCAGAGGTGGTCACAAAACCCACTAGGAGATGTAGTGGGTTATGTCAGCAGTTGTTAGGAAGGCAAGAGTCCACACCAGGAAAAAAGAGCATTTGAGCCCTCTTGGCCTTGGAACAGGCGCAAGTGAGAGAGGAGAGGGCAGAAGGGGCAGAGCCATCTGGCTCTGCATTGGTCTCGCAGCAAAGGCACAACTCGACTCTTATGGAGACTGAAGGGTAAATGCAGCCAAAACAGGGCACAACAGGAGCTCTTCTTCCTGCGTTTCTCAGTCACACGTGGCCCACGATTGGCAGATCTTCCAGTGACAGTATCCAGCAGGCTTATGAAAAGGATTAGAAAGGCAAAGAAAAGCAGCCAGGCTGGGCAAATAGGATATTGAAGAAGTGCCTGTTACCGTGTTTGAGGGCACAAACAACCTCCTGAGTTGAGAGGGGGTCTCAGGAGGGAAGGGCTGTTACGGAGCCTTCCTCCAAGATGCTAAATGATGAGGAACATGAAAATTCGGTCCTGAACTGCATCAACTATTCTGGCACTTCAGCAACATACTTCCCATATCTGAAGTTACCATTTGACCAGGACCTCTTTTGGATGTAGGAAGCCAAACTGTCCAATGGCTGTTGCCTCTCCAGCTCACAGATGCTGGATGTCTGCCCACCACTAACACCCCCCTGCAGGATCACACAGAACTTTAACTGACTGCACACTGATGAAGCTGACCCCTCCCAATCTACTGGTGTGGCTAAACTGCAGTTACAAGGGAGTGAGCTGGGAGAAGAGAGCCCAGAGACAGACAGAGACAGCACTGCCCAGAAAACGGAAGCCCATTAGAGTATGTAACCCCCAGCTCACCTGTTTTTCGTGTATCTGAGGAAATCAGGGTGAATCACCAGGTATTTGTCCATCATGAAACCTTTATCGAATATGTCCCGGGGCCTCTGCCTAAGGACAGGAATGGGGAGACTCAGGACAAGCTCCTATATTTCATCATAGCTGGAAAGCATCAGCCCTGATGCAGTTGGTGATAAGAGAACCACCACAAACACCATTAAGTTATTCTGCAAGATTTGACAGATTATGACAAAGCCTCCCTAACCCATGTGCAGTGCAGAGGAGAGATCAGGGAGGAGAGGCAATAAAAGAAGACAGGAATATCAAAAGCACGTGTCTGTATGGACAAGGACTGGTGAAACCTGGCCTTCATCCATGAGGAGGCCACCACGTACAGACACCAGACACACAACAGCATGTGCTCATCCCAGAAGACCACAAAGCTCTGGCCACACATCGCTGAAATCAGCTGCTTCTGGGAAGGAAGTGTATTGGTTACAGCAGTGCTCAGAGCTGCGGAGGAAGTAAGATATTTCTCCAGAGAAATCTGCCAGGGGAAGGAGGCTTTGACCTGGATTTACTCAGACCTGCACCTCAGCAGAGCTGAGCACTGTTCAGAGGAAAAGGGCACAACAGAGAGCTCTGCATTGAAGGGTGCAGAGGTGGAGGCCAGTTTGTTTTACTACTACCCATGGTAGCTCAGGGCTCCTTTCCTGGTGTTCTTGTTCAGCAGAAGAGCTTTCAGCCACTCATAGTCTCTAGCTCCCTCCAGGAAGTGAATGTATCTGATATGCTAAGGAAACAAGCAAGCATTAACCAACAGCACAAGAAACAGACATCCTTTAAAACCAAAAAGCAAGCAGGCCTAAGCTCACTGAGCTTCTTGCACACACATCTTCAGCCTGCAGCTTTTCTCTAGCTCACTGAAGCAGAATGGAGATAACATCTCACAGGCAGCTACTTCTACTTGCTGAGGCGCTGGGGTTGTGTTTGCAGCTCACCACTGCAAACACTCCAAGCCAAGCCAGTGCAGGTTTAAGGGTAATGCTCAAGTGTTAGCCTTTTGCTCCTCATGGCCAGATCAGAAGTGAAGGCCACAGACAAAGAGCAACCCATTAAAGCTGTGCACATATACAGGATGGACCTGACTTACTTCTCCCTGTGGGATGCTCTTGAACCCTCTGCTTCCCAAGATCTGCAGAGAAGACACCAGGGAATAGGCTGTGAATCCATAAAAGGAAGTTTTTGTTCCCACATCTTTTTCGTAACCTTTGATGACAGCCCCGCTGACCCTGGACAAGAAAATCAGAGAAGCATAATTAGCAGGTGGCCATAGAAATATGGATGGAAGAGTTTTCAAACAGGAAAAGACAGCATTAGTCTGGAGGAAGATTAGGCCCATTTTGAGCTAAACCTCTTGATCTGCAGGAGAGCCACTGCTTTGGAGATGGCTCTTTATGGCTCATCTGTGAACCCAGGCTCTTCCCGTGTATTTGGGAACTTTCCAATTCCTTTTTGGTTTTTCATCTCCTCCTGCCACCCGTCATTTTGGCACTTGGCAGTCGGTGCAAGAGGTGAAGTTACCACCCCATAATTACCTTCTATCTAGAATAAGCTAGCCATGTATCTGCTAAGAAGGAACCTGCCTTACCGGAAGACGTAGTCGTGGGAGTCAATCTCCTGGCCCATCCCAGAGTTGTTCAGTATTCCCCCATTCCCCACGACAGCACAGCTGATGCACGTCGGCATGGTGCTGTTGTTCTCGGCCAGCAGCAGCTGCTGGTGGGGATTTGGGGGCAGCAGGTTCATGACCTCCTTCACCACTGTGGAAGAAACATGGTGGAGAGTCACCATCGAGAGCCTTTGGGATGGACAAAGTGAAATCATCACAGTGTCCACCACAAGATCCACCTAGCCTGATGCCTTTGACATAGAGGTGTTGCAAACCTCCAGCTACTTGTGAGTTTGATGGTCCCATCCTGACAGAACCCAAGGGACTCACATGAATAATTCAGCTCCATGAAGCCATAGGGAGGTGCAAAATGCTCCAGGCGCTTCCACTCACTGTCACTGAAGTATCTCCTGTCTGTGAAGAGCGTGATATTGGGCAGGAAAAGATCTCGCAGCCATTCAGACTTGGCAGCTTTGGCCTTCAGCGATTCAGAGCAGGCCTTGAAAAACAAGAAGAAACCACTAAGGAGAGATTAGCAGGGAGCTGATAAACCCGACTGAGCTCCAAGTGCTGGCATGCCTGTGTGTGAAAGCATTAGAAAGAGGCACAGAAACTGCAGTGGTACATCGTGTATTCCCCGCGGTGTCCCCATCACTGTGAACACAAGGCACAATTTCACCACTACATCAATAGCTAACGGGTGGAAAGTCAGCTACAGGGAAGCCAGAGTGACTCCAGGTCTCTGAGGATCTCCTCTTCAGAACAGGGCTGGGAAGCTCGCATATTTTACTGGCTTTGGGCCTCATTAACTGACGCAAATTAGTATCTGTAATAGGTCTAACCTAAACATACCAAACAAGCAACAGTCCTGTTGGCAACGCACCTCACAAGGTCCTGCTCTCAGAGTGCACATCAGCAAACACACTGAGGAACATGAGATCATATCACCGTTATCGCTCCCTTTTAGAGATAAGGGGCGGTCTGCAAACAACTCGTTCAACATCATAAATGAGTCACAGAGAAGCACGCGCCTCAGAAGGAAATCCAAGCCAGCCTAACCTCTCTAACAAGAGCAGTATCACTGAAGCTGGCAAGAGCTACGCAGGGCGTGTGCAGATGAAGGGCAAGCAACTGGATTTTCTGTTGAGTCAATATGAGCTCTGCTTTCTTAGACAAGTTCCCCAAATACCTCCTGAAAGCCAAAACAGAAGACCAAGTGGACCTGCATGCCCAGCTCAAATCCCCAGATGCCTTGCTGTGCGTTCCACAGCCAAGATGGGCTCTCCGCTATGGGTGAGAATGACAATCTGGTCACAGCCTGAGGAGACAGTCCTCATCCTGCCTGTCACAACAGGAGTACAATGAGAAGAACATTGTGGAGGATTTTATGTTGGCATCAGTTCATTTGCAGCACATTTCATATCCAGAGACAGGGACATTCCCTTCCTGCTCAAGATGTTCTTTGTACCGTCTAGAGCTTCTCATGCCTCCATGGCTAGACTGGATCAATACCAAAGGAACTAGGAAAAAGTCTGATCATGTAGGAAAGGAAGGAGATGGGAGTGCTTCTAGCGACTCCCTCTCCCTGTAGAATTAGAGATCGGGTTTGGGAGTGAGAACCCAGCATGTGATGTCTGGATGTGCACCTTCACTAAAACCCCTCTGTGTGCGTTCTCTCCCCTCTCACATACTGAAGAAGGGTTTTCCCCACTGCTCAGCTGTTCTGTGCACCCAGATGCTACACAGGCTCAGACTGGGGATGTTGTCAGCTTCCTGCTGTGAACTGTTGTCTTACATTTCTCTGCCAGCTCCTGCTCTGCACTTCCAAGATGTCTGCATGTGCTCTGCATCTCATCAGGTGAGGAGATAGGAGCCATCCTGCTGACCTTAACCCCACTCTGTCTGCAGGTGGGGTAAGGTACTGGCTCCTATGTCACACCCACTCCCATATGTATTTTGGGCACCATGAGGCCACAGGGAGCCCAGGAAGAAGGATGTACCTCCTGTGCCACAGACTGGATCATCTGCCAGGCCCTTCTGCTGTGACTCAGTAAGGCTGGGCCAGTGCACGAGCTCAAGCATTTAACAGCCAAGTTCTGCATTTTTGAGTCGGAGATCTCTGGATAACAGAGGTATGTTTGGGGCCAGCTGCTCCTCTCAAGAAGCTCAATGCCACACTGAAGAGCACATCCCATCAGCAAAAGAATGTCTCATGCTGCCAAAAGGGCATCAAAATACCACGAGGGAGACAGAACTCAAAAAGAATGTTACAGTATACTAGTTGTTCAGCTTAAATAAGTTTTAAAACAGAATGAATAGCTCAGAGTCAATCATTTAGCATTAGGATTCAGGGGTTACAGCACAGTATTGTGTGATTTGGTTCACTGCTTGTTTAGCATCACTTAGTGTGAGTAGCTAGAATTGCTGAAGCCTTAGGCCACAAGCTGTGAACTTTCAGCTAGGTGTGTTGAACTTTACCTAGTTAAGCACAAGAGGCCTCCAGACCCAACCAAACCAGGCCACAACCACCAGTAGAAGCTGCACAGGAAGAAGATTGTGGATAGTGACCAACGCAGTGGAACCATCCAAGTCGTGGAGCTTTGGAAGGCTAAACAATCTTCCTGCTCACTACAGGTGTCTCCGTACAGGGTGGAAAAGGTGAACTGGCAGCTCCTGGGGAAAGACTCTCCCTTGTTGATAATAAACCACAAGGACAGTAAAAAGAAGTTACTTTTTAGCTATTGTTTCCTCAATGGGGCACATGTACGCAGATGAATTTTTGCCAATACTGATAGAATACCATAAAACTGGGAACAGTCCCCACCCTGCCACCTCCAGAGCAGGCACATATGTCACATATGTGCTTATCGATCCTCATTTAACGCTTTTCCTTTGACCTTATTTTGACTTTAATACAAGCACCTAACAAAGCCTCTGTTCCTATGCACCGAGACCCTCCCACCATCACCGCCAGGGTCATTCTCCACAGCCCAGCACAAGCGTCACCGCTGCCAGACCCTTCAAACAGGCACACAGGGACATTCCCACTCCTGCTCCCTCACCACAGCCCTGCTTGTTTTCTTTATCTGGGCTGCATAAAACAAAGGTCATGGCAAATCTGGGGATGGCAACCCGAGTCTTTGTAGGAATGCAGATGTTTAGTTTCCCAGGAAGCTGGGTGAGAAATGGTGCCACCTCACAGGTAACGCACACGCTGCACGTTGTGCCTAAGTCCCCCGTGCAATACATCAAGGCATCTAAAAGAGGGACCACCTTGTAGCACACCTAGAAGGAGAGATATTTTCCCCAGCTTCTGATGCACCTGAGCTCCAGAAAGGGCTGCTTGGGCTGACTTTGAAAGGAAGCCACAGAAATGTGTAGAACTGCAAAGTCCCCAGACTGGAGCGTGGTGGAGAGTTGGCCGGGCTAATGGAGTTGTACATATAGATCTCCCTCTCCAGGCCTACCAACATCTGCATATACCAGCGAGTGGACCAACCAGCTTGGAGGTCCTCATCTGCAAAAAGCACACATGCCTGGGAGACAACAGACAAGGAGGCATCATTCTTGTTGAACACACATGGCCAACACACCTACCAATGGTGGAGAGGAGTAGTCCAGCAAGTACTCGTCCTCGAAATCCCATTCTGGCTGAGACTTGAAGTCAGCAGCCCTCAGTTTCTTTTCTGTCACTGCAGCTGCATGAAGAACAGGTCTTGCAGTTTTCAGCAATGCAGGAGGCTCTGCTGGCTTTGTTTTGTCTTTGGATATGTTCTTTTCATGAGCTCCCTTCACCACAGAGGATGGTTTCACTGTTGTCTTCTTGGCTCCCTCCACCCCGGGAAGAGGTTTCACTGTTGTCTTCTCCTTGGCTCCCTCCACCCCGGGAAGAGGTTTCACTGTTGTCTTCTCCTGGGCGCCCTCCACCCCAGGAAGAAGTTTCACTGTCTTCT
>JANVCC010000042.1:243297-289125 GCA_025345505.1 Todiramphus chloris collaris
CCTTGGCTCCCTCCATCCCAGGAAGAGGTTTCACTGTTGCCTTCTCCTGGGTGCCCTCCACCTCAGGAAGAGGTTTCACTGTTGCCTTCTCCTGGGTGCCCTCCACCTTGGGAAGAGGTTTCACTGTTGCCTTCTCCTGGGTGCCCTCCACCTCGGGAAGAGATTTCACTGTTGCCTTCTCCTGGGCCCCCTCCACCCCAGGAAGAGGTTTCACTGTTGCCTTCTCCTGGGCCCCCTCCACCCCAGGAAGAGGTTTCATTGCTGCCTTCTCCTTGGCTCCTTCCATCTCAGGAAGGGGTTTCACTGTTACCTTCTCCTGGGTCCCCTCCACTCCAGGAATAGGTTTCACTGCTGCCTTCTCCTTGGCATCCTCCACTCCGGGAAAAGGTTTCACTGTTGCCTTCTCCTTGGCTTCTTCCACCCTTGTGGCTGGTCTCACTGCTGTTTTCACCTTGTTTCCCTGCAGCCTAGGGGTTGTCTTCACTGCTGCCTTCTCGATTCCCTCCAGCCCTGAGGATAGTTTCACAGTCATGTTCTCCTCGGCTTCCTCCACCCCGGCAACTGGTTTCATCATTTTCTTCTGCTTTTCTTTTCCTTCCCATCTTGGTGTCCTCTCAACGATATCTTGTTTGAGCCTTGTGATATCTCTTCCCAAAGCGACCTTTAAAACGCTCCTCGAGTTCCCATTATCAGAATGGTTCAAGCCCTGTTGCTTCTGGATATCCAATTGCAGGGTATCTTCAGCACGGTCGAAAATGCTCAGTTGCCTGAATGCAATCAAAGGAAAAAGCAGACACATCACACATACTTTCCACTTAACACCTTCCAGCCCATTTCTAGCACCCTTGACTCTGAGCTTCACAGCAACCACTGGGTATGACCACCACACTCGGAGGACTCTCCTTGGCGACTGCCACTGAGTTTCTGCAGGGTGCTGTATGAATTCAAGTTCATTTTCAACCTCGCCACCAGTGTTACTCAACTTCCCACACCACTTTGGCTCGAATACCACTTATCTCCCCACTAAGCAAATCCCAGGGGCTACACATTCCTCTTCAGCACTTGGCTCTTGAAACATCCACACTGGCAGTAACCACAAACCAGCACAGAACAGCTTTGCCCAGCACTGGGCAGGACGGCTGGCAAGATCCTCAGAGCACTGCAGGAGTGGTTTGGAGATCCTGCATTCAGGACACGGCACACACCACGAAGGCAGCCATCTGGCTCTCCTCTTTGCCAGCAGAGCCAAGCGCTTCAGCGACAGAGCATGAAGATCTTCCAGAATTCAGTAAGAGAAGTCCAGAAAGCAGCGAAACTCACTCCTTCAACACATCACTGCTTGAGCATTGGGGGCCACAAGGAACTTCTTCCTCTCCTCCTCCCCCTTAGCCAGCTAATGCAATGACATCACACAGCACTCGCCAGGTACAAGCTACTGAAATACACTCTGATGCTTAAAAATGGAAGATCTCTGCATTTTCAGCAATCACCTCTAACACTGGAGCTGCCCCGATGCCTGATGTAGAGGCACAGGCAGGTACATGGATCCCAAAGGAGGATACAGCTGCCAAGAGCAGAAGAGCCACCCGCAACAAGACTGGGCTGAAAACCATCAAAAAATAAAATAAAAATTAAAAAAAAGTCAAAGCCAGAAGTGAGGGCATTTTGTCTCAAACATTCATTTTACCTGCGGAGGGTGAAACAGGAAAAAAGAAGGTGAAAAAGTTTCTGCAGCTGAGGTTTTCTGTACAGCAAAGCTTTTCAGGGTGAATCAGCCTAGTTTTGGCAGTGACTTTACACTCACATTCCCCCTTTGCATGAGACATTTGTTTCTGAGTACTGTGAATTGCTTCAGAGGCGATAAACGGTCGGGGTGGGGAGTACCTCTGTACCTGGCAGGCTGTAGATAACAGTTCAGTTGCTGCTGGAGCTTCAGACTGGTATGGCAGTTCTTAAAGTGATTAGGAAGTTATCAGCTAAGAAGGCTTTTAAATATGATCTTGTATCAGATGAATACTTGAACCTTTCCAACGGCACTTTTAAGTAAGAGAGATTACAGTAAATGTCCTATCAGCTCTTCCTCTACCTGCTCTCATAACCATTAACCAGTCTCAAGCCAGTACACAGCAGTTGCTTTCTATTGTAGTACTTCCTGGGGAAAGTTATCATTCACTGCCTAATGAGAGGAAAGATTTTATATACACACTCTAAGGAGAGAGAAATGTACTAAGGTAGTTCAGGCAGATCTCAAATCCCTGGCTGATCTTCTGTTGTATTTTTAAGGTGATGTTCAAAATTTTGCAATTAAAGGGCAGAGAATGGAACAGGGCAACAGGACAAACCACCCCCCTACCCCAGACTTTTGCACGCGCTCTCCCACAGGGCACACAGATCCCAGCCCAGCTCTAGCACACTTCAATTGCAAATACTGTGCCAAACATACAGAGACCAAAACATAAACTCGAGGACCCTTCGCATCCAAAATCTTGCTCCCTGCAGTCAGACCCACGTGGCCCAGCACTCGTGCCTACGCGGGACCCCGCTCTCCTGACCAGCACTTTAAATCCAGACAAATGGTCAAAGCAGCTCATCCAGTTCCAGGCTCTAGAGTCCAGCTGGCAAGCAACTGCAGAAGCTCAACGACAGTTACTGTCATTTTCCTCTCCATTTACAAAACCCCGGGACAAACGGAGGATAAAGCCATAAAAATGCTGCTTTGCATATTCTACATCACATATAAAGGTCTGGGAACAGAACTGACACACAGATAACCACACAGAGCTCGTGCCTAGCTGTGTTCTACTGAAGCTGCAAAAATACAGACACGTCCATTGTCTGAAACTACAGCAGAATGAAATGGCTTCAAGCAGCTGGGCACACATGGTCTCTGATTAAGGACAACTCACTTCTCTACACCTCTTCCTTCTCTCCTTCCCCCCACCTCTCGTGCAGATTCCAACCTCTCTAAATTGATAGCTCTCCTAAAGGTGTGATCTCAAGTCACTGGAGAGGAGCTAAACTCCTGCCACCTCCCAAAGAGATGTAGGTGTTCCCAGCCTCACTCAAGATGAAAACTAACCCCACCAAGCCCATCCAGATGAGCTCACTGCATGATACTCATAGATTCAAAGAATAGTTGGGGTTGGAAGGTACCTGTGGAGATCTGGTCTGGGTAAACTTGTAAACATAAGGAAAAACTTACTCATGGTGAGGGTGACAGAGCACTGGAACAGGCTACCTAGAGAGTGGAATTGGTGGGATACTTTTGAATTTATAAGGAGTTCAATATCAGATTCTTAATCCAAATACGCTGCATATTGCCCTGGGGCTGTTTAGTCTGGAAAAAAGATGACAGAGAGGGGATCTTATTAATGTTTACAAATATCTGAAGGGTGGGCATCAAGTAGAAGGGGCCAGTCTCTTTTCAGTGGTGCCCTGTGATAGGACAAGAGGTCATGGTAGCAAGGTGAAACACAGGAAGTTCCATCTCAAAATAAGGAAAAACTGCTTCACTGTGGAGTCTCCTTCTCTGGAGACATTCAGAATCTGCCTGGACACGTTCCTGTGTGGCCTGCTCTAGGTGATCCTGCTCTAGCAGGGGGGTTGGACTAGATGACCTTTTGAGGTCCCTTCCAACCCCTAACAATCTGCGAGTCCAACCTCCCTGCCCGTGCAGGATCACCCAGGGTGTGCCACAGAGGAACAGATTCAGGCAGGTCTTGGAAGTCTCTCGAGGAAACTCCACAATCTCCCTGGGCAGCCTGTTCCAGGGCTCTGTCACTCTCAGTGTTATCATTCACTGCCTAATGAGAGGAAAGATTTTGTATACACACTCTGAGGAGAGAGAAATGTACTAAGGTAGTTCAGGCAGATCTCAAATCCCTGGATGATCTTCTGTTGTATTTTTAAGGTGACGTTCAAAATTTTGCAGAGAAACAGCAGAGAAACTTTTCCTCACATTCAAATGGAACCTCCCAAGTTCCAGTATGTGCCCATTTCTGGGTACCACTGTAAAGAGTCTGTATCCATCCTCTTGAGCCCTGCCCTTTAGATATTTATCAGATCCCCTCTCAGTCTCCTCTTCTCCAGCTAAACAGCCCCAGGTCTCTCAGCCTTTCCTGTCCAGAAATGCAATCTGGACTAGGGCTGAATGTAGTCCTTCTGGGAGCCACCAGGAAAAATGGTGGCCCACTGTGTAGGCAAAGTACAAAAACAGGTAGCACTAGTAAAGCACAAGCTGATCTCTTAAACAGCTACACAAGAAAACATTGGAAACTAGTGATCCAGCAGAAGTGAGTTTTTAACTGTGAATCTTCCCACACCGTGCTCCAATTGTGCACAATGTGGTCTGCTAAAGCAAGTGGTCGACCAGCTCAGAGCAGAAGTGCAAGTGTCAGGATAAAGTGACTCAAAGGCAGAAAGAAAGCGAGCACAAGCACTCTAGCCAGGCAGTGCATATCACAAGGAAGCAGGTCTCTTACCTGAAAATCCTTGTCTTCGACAAGTCAAAGAAGGAGTTCAAATAAAAAATGAAGATGCAACAGTGTGTTAAAACAAGGAGCCAAACGAAGATTCTGGGAATTTTAGGAAGCCTTCTCCTGAAAAACCACATGGTGAGACTCCTGAGAGTAACAGAGGCTCTGCTGCGGCTGCCCAGAAGCGCTCGCTGGGCAGTGCTTTCCAAAGGTGCGCTGGACGAGTGGGCTGGTCCCTCGGGATTTCCCTATAACAATGTGCACACCCTCTCTCCCCACATGGTTCCAGTTTCTCAGACAAGACAACAGCTTTGCACTGTTCCTGTCTGTCACTCTAAGCTTATGGTGACACAGAATGGAGAAAGAAACACCTCTTACTGCACACAGCAGAAATTTCCTGTATTTTCCTTTCCAGTGTAAGAAGGAAGTCCTTTACCTCTCATCTGGTGGAAGCATCACTGGGAACATTTGTGTGAATTATGGAAGTAGTCATTGCTTCAACCAAAGAAATCAGCTTTCAGACTACCTTGGGCAGTAACTGCTTGTAGCTCCAGTCCAGACACAAAACTGATGGCTAGATACACATCCCTTCTACCCTGAGATTGCTTTGAAATGAGTCAGACTCCTTGTAAATCCACTACGTAACAGAGGAGTTTGGGTGTAAAGGCAGATGAGTGCTTGGGTAACGCATTAGAGGACAGGATTCAGAGTCAGTCTGTCTCCTCCCTCTCTAATAACTGACCTACCTTTATGGAGGGTGGAGAAACTTCAATCCAGCATTTCACTTGTCTAAAAGGTGCCAACTCCATCACAATCTAACCGCACTATTGCTGAAAAACTTGTTACACAGGCCTGCCTGCAGCTCAGGTTCCCAGGCTGGATCTAGAGCGTGCCACTTCAGCTCTGAGCTGCTTGTACAGACAGCAGCAATACATACTCCTCAGCTGCTCTTCTGTTTGAGTGCTTGGTCTTTCACTTTGGGTTTTTCAACCATCAGGGATCACTGAGAAGCCAGGAAATAATAGATCTGTCAGTTCACCACTAAAAGAGGACCTGGTTGGATCTGTCTGTGGCTAGATGTAGAATTTAAAAGGACTAGATCACCCTGTAGACCTTCACAGTACAGTACCTTAAAATTCAGTTAGTTTCAAGGCTGCATCTAATATATCTGAATTTTTCTTCCACATAACACCAAACTAAATTCATGTTTCTTGTATCTGTGCATTGCCATCACAGACAGACAGCCAACTGCCTCCTACACTACTGCCTTTAGTGGCACCCTGGTCATTTGGGTTTTGTACGGTACAACCATGCTTTGCTCATCAACAGTGTCAGCTAAACAGAGCTCTGCTAATGCCACATGCACATGAAATGCTCCAAGGGTAACAAATCCCTGCCGCAACCCAGGGTCTTGCACCACACTTGATTTGAGCCACGAGCATATTCAGACCTGGGATACGTTGCTTCTCATTGATAGGTAGCACCTGACAATCCCTCTGCCCATCCCAAGTTCCATAATATTGCTCTCTTCTCCGTGAAAATCAGGGGTCTGCCTGGAGATCAAGTTTTGGAAGTCCAGAATCCATCTCCCCACCATCAGAGTGAAAGACTTACCAGAGATGACCACCACAGCAGAAATGTGGCTTTACATGCAAGGGCAAAGGGCTGTTTTAACTCATGGGAAGCTGTTAAATATTAACCCTGACAGTTCAAGGGGAGATGGTCACACTGCTTCTTACAACACAGGCTGCTTTTGTACAGCTCTTATCAAAAATTACATTCATATACAAAAAAGCTTTTGTTGATAGTATCACAAATCTCAGAAGCTAACACACTCCTACCAAATAGAGAACGGAAGCTGTTTGCTTTAAGTTACAGAAAAGCCAGTCAGCAGGTTTCTTACCTACCCTGGACCCCTTCACGTATCACAGCAAAAAGCTCCAAGGATTGCCTGTACAAGGCTCAGGAGCAGCTGCATTTCTTTATTGTCCACGCTTCCCGACATGTTCCTCTCTCTGGATTTAAGTGCATGACATTGATTAACAGAGGACCTAGGAAAGAAAAGTGAAACAGTAACACAGGTTTGAAAAGCCCTTGAAGAAACACACAGGAGGTTGTTAGTGCAGGGTACAACCCTGCCTCCATTTACAGCAAAACATTTCAGTACTGCTTGACCTGAGCCTTGGACCAAAGGTCTGCTGAACAATTACAGGCACTGAGAAAGAAATCAGCCAAGGTACTGCCACATTCCTGGGCAGCTCTCATCAGCTCAAGGCAATTCTAGAGCAGTGGGCTGAAGGCCTGGGTGTGCAGCATGCAAGTAGCAATTCTGTGGGCACAAGATCTCTTAACAGGATGTTCCTACAGGAGCAAGCATCAGTACCCAGGCACTGCATTGCAGCACACGAAGCAATGGCTTAATTTTAGCCTTCCCTACGTGCCTTCAGCTGTATTGCTTGGAAGAAGTTGCTCGTGTGCAACTACAAGGCTATTTTCGTTAATAGGGTCCCAAAGGGAAATTCTGGAGGCAGCAAGCATTTTTTTCTTCAACCTCCTCCACGTAACATGACTGCAAAACCAAGAACCACAGGGGATAGCAAGAGTCCTACAATCAGAAAAAGACAGCTTGCTTTGCTTTTAAGGAACTGGTCTGGCAAATGTGGAGAACATGTCTCTGGTACTCTGTGTTCAGGAAAGACTGTGCTTGGGGGAATATCCAAATCTCTGGCAACCACAGTAGCCAAAAGCAGACTTGCTCTGTAAGACACACAGCTTTTCACCTTCCTGGTGTATGAAAAGAAAACCTAAAAAAACCCCTATCAGAGTACTGTCTTCCACTTCCTTGCTATTATTTCATCATCCTCCGCCCGCACTGCTGAAATCAGTCTGTCAGAGCTCAGGCAGCCAGGCTGGTTAGCTCAAACATGAGGGCAAACTGGGAAATGGGGATGTACTGTTACTCCTGCTGAAAGCTGAGGCCAAGAGCAGAGCTGCTCCCTTACAAAGCTCTGTAAGAAGTGTGATTCCTGGGACATGCAGGGTCCCAGCCCACAGACAGGAACATAATAAGCCAAGACTGCACCTAGCACGGGGGTTGGCAGCCTCCCAAGGGCCCCAGGCTGGGTGCCAGCCTCCTTTGCCAGGCAGGAGGTTTTGCATGCTTCTCTGGGAGTCCTACCAGCAATCCCAGGAGATGCTGCTTCTGTCATAGTGTAGAGACTCCAAGCCCACCACGGCTGCTCCATGTTCAGCATGTCCATCTTCCAACAGCAACGCCCACACCAGAAGTTCTTCTATTCTTTAGTGCTGTGAAAACAAGACTTCATTTATTTATTTATTTTTAAAAGCAAACTCCACGCGGGCCTATCAAGTGAAGATGATTATCTGGTAGAACATTTTCATCTCCAACAGTCCATTTAATTCTACAATCATGTAACTACATCCTTAGTTACATCCGGGACAGATAAAAGGTAAATTTGCCTTTTGGGTTTGTTATTATTTTATTTCCATAAACAAACTATCTCCATTAGATCTTTAGCTGTGTGTGTTGTGGGTGTCAGCTAGAGCCTTAACTACACCAAAAATTTATCTGTGTGCACACTCTGAAGAGCGCTGTGTATCAAATCTTGTTTACTTGCCTCTGCCCTTTGTGCTTTCCACTTTCCCATGGCTTTGGGCTACGAAGCAGAGCATCACAAGATGTGCACTAGGAACAAATTGATCAGGCTTCACTCTAGGACAAACACGCCTTTCAGTCCTGTCCACAGCATACCAAAACCAGTACTCGACTGGCGTAAAGAAGCTGCTGAAGAAGCTGGGGGTGTTTGGACCTGTTCACAGTATTACTGGGTGATAGAAGTGAGTGAGTTGTAACTGGGAGAGAAAAGGATGACACTGCCTGCAACACACGACTACTCAGCCATCATGCCTGGGGGTTAGCAAAGGCTAAGCTCGCACAGGCCTGGCTTGGAAGTGTTCAGTTCTTGCTCCTCCTCCCAGTTCAGCAGGCATCTTCAGAAAGAAGCACATGCTTTCAAGGCTGGGAATCCAGAGGGCAATGAAATTACCACAGCAAACTCTGCACAGCTATTTGTCTTGCTTTCACCAAACAAAACTGATAGCACAAACATTCCCAAGCTTGCCTTAATTCACAATGACCATTTTCTAGCAAGTCCCTTCCCTTCTGCACCAAACCTTCTCTCAAAAAACACTGAGCAACCATCCAGATACAACAGCATTTATTGAGGTGAAGCCCCCAGTTCTTCTCTTGCTGCTCTTATGAGTAAAACCACAGTTCTGTCAGAGATCAAAGCCTCAGAGAACTATGCCAGGTGAGCAACAGCTTAGTGGGTCAGATCAGTTTGGTTTGTGTTCTCCAAGGGCTGAAATGCCCCAGGGGAGAAAGAGACAGTGGCTTCCATGGTGGGATGGTAGCAAGCACCTCTTCGGTGTCCACACAGCAGAACTGCAGAGAGTGCAAAACTTCCTGGGTTTTTAATAATGCTGTTTTGTCTGCTCAGTATCCAGAGGCAGGCTCCTCAAGCCAGCTCCCATGCACCAAGGAAAGCCTTTGCCTGGAGCAATCACTGGGAGATGGGGTGTAAGTGCTCTGAATTTGGCCATATTACAGCCTCTAGTCATGGGAACTTGTTCTAGTTCTTTCTGTAAGCACAATGAGCATGCAGCTATTGAGGTGTTCCCTGCAGCCACAGCTACAGGTATTAATCCCCCTGTACTGAATGAAGCAGACCAAGGTTTCCATCCCACTGCCTTCCTGCTTCTTGAGCTCTTCATCACCCACCCCATCCTGCTTGAGCTGCCACACGGAAATGAAATGGCTCTGGTCCCAGCATTTTTTTCTCAGACACACAAATCTGAGAAGACGGATGAGCCACTTCATTTGAGAGAATAAAAAAAACCTCAACAAAACAAAACCCACAACAAAACAAAACACAAAAAATACACTCCCAGCAACAATGGCTGGAAACATCAACTGGAGTTACATAGGCTGGAAAGAACCAGGGGCACTTTATCCAAATGCCTCCCTCAAGAGCCTTTTGTCTGTGCCATCCCAGCAGGAATCCCAGCACATCACCCGAGAGCTGACAGACAGAGAGACAAATTGACAGCACTTCAGAGCTGATATGGGTTGTGGGCTTTTTTTCTCCCCTTTAAAAATCTATTTGATGGAAAGGAAGAAAATAATTCTGTTCCTTGACTAGAAATCTCTTGAGAGAGATGTTTCCCCAAGGAGCAGGGCAATACTGTAGACAGGCAAGGAGGTCACTTAAACTGACGGCTGGCTGGCCTCCGATCAGAAAAGCAGCCTCTCCAGCTCCTGTCCCTGACAGCTGCCAGGAGTTGGAGCATTCCAGGACTCCCCACTGCTCCAGAGAGAGAAACACAAGAATCACAAAGCCCAAATTACTCTCTGTAGCCCTGTCAAAAAAAAAAAGCAGAATATTATCTCAGTACTTCGCATCTGGCTGCAAAAATCAGGCCCTGCACAGAAATGAATTACAGAATCACATCTGTGCAGGAGGTTACTAATTTTAGAGACAGAAGTGAAAGATTTCTTGCTAAAAGTCTTTCCCATACTCTTTCCACTGACCGAACATCAGAAGCCATCCCTCTTGACATCTGGCAGGACAAATGTGCCATTTGGCAACCTCTGGGATAAAAAGTGCTACAGGAATGCAAGATGTAAGCCTGCTTCTTGAGTGGTATAAATCATCACGTCTCTGGCTTCTACTTGGAAAAACGTGGCCTCACGGTGCCTTCCTCTCTGCTCCTGGCTGACAGATGCATCAGAAAAGCACAGTCACATTTTTAGCTGAAAGAGTAGCACAGCCACAAGGTCCTGTGAGAAGCAAGATGGATTTACTGCTGGAAATCACACGCTTCCTTTCTCTCTCTTTTGTCTATTGTCCTATTTAACAACTCTTCTCCTGCTTTATTTGGATACCTAGAGGGTCCTGTGCTACTTATCTCCATCTTCCTCCCGCTAACTTGACAGAGGCTTTTGCAAGCCATGGAGAGAAGGTAATTCTTTGCCACCACACCGTGCTATTGTAGTGTGAGATCCTTGTGCTCAAGAAGGGCAGACTGTTCTCTCCTGGTTCCCTAGCTGCTGCTTAGCATCTGTTCAATCAGGGTTTGTCTCACAAGCCTTAGAGCTGCAAAGGATACTCCTCAGGCACAGTCTCAGCAAGGCTGAGAGGATCAGATGCTATTCACCTGCTCCCATGAGCTGCACTTCCTACAGGAAAGTGTGGTGCAGGGGAGCCAGGCAGGACACCTACTAAGTGCATTCCTAGCTCTGCAGCTTGCATCTCAAACCTTGTGTCCCTGCTTCTAGCTACCAAATGAAAATAACCACAGGACATTCCTACAACAGGAACAGTCTAAGCTGTATTAACAGGATGATGTCAAATTCAGGTGGTGTCCAGCCCTTGTGCTCAACTCCACTAGCCTGCCCTTACAGCTCTCTTCTCTGTGGCAGGCATTCTGCACTCACTGAGACACTACTCATTCATCTCAAACAAGTTACCCTGTAGAGCCACGGCAACAAAGGCTGCAACACACATCTTGAAAGGCCATCACCCACAGCTCCAAGCTCCAGTGTTATCTAAACCAACCCTGTGACTCCGAGCAAATGTCAGTTGAGGTTTGTCTATCTTTTCAGTGCTTGTGGTTTCCTTCCCTCTCCCTAATCAATCTACGCTGCTGTGTCATACTCACTGATCACCACCTAGGGCACCCTCTTCGCTCCACATCACAGCTTGGTCAAAGTTTGAGTTCATATTTACCCCTTGATATTGTAACCAGAAGTAAACACAAGCCCAGTTAACTACATTCATTAATATCTTAAGAGCAAATGCACAAAACAATCAAGAGCAAGAACGTACTGAGAACTTTGTAGAAAACTAAGGACTGTGGAAAGCACCTCTCCTGGTTAACTATGTGTGCTATTCTGTAGAGCCATATGCTGAAGCCCTCCGAGAATCCAGGAGCAAATAACAAGTCCTTGGGTTTATAAACTTTATGTAATTTACCCTAAAGCACTTGCAAATTACCTTACTGTGCTTCCTCAGCAGATACTGAAAGGCAGCCACTGCTGAGAGGAATATGAGGAGCTGTGCTACAGCACCACGCACTTTTCCAGCAAGAAGGTGACTGAAATAAACAGAAAGGAGGCAGGGTGTTAGAAGACAGATAATCACATGAGAATTTAACCAGGATGATGCCAACAGTCCTGCTTTTGCCCAGAGCTACATGGGGATCTTTTTGTTTTCAGCTTCATCTAGACACCGGTGGCTCTACCACAACATCCTCAGAATCCCAGGGACTGAAGCCACAGTGCTCCAGCAGCTCCCAAGTCTAAGGTGGGCTGGTTTATGCCAGAGGCAAAGTATTTCCGTGCTGTTCAGGAGGTCAATCTTATTAAAAGCATTTGGATACCCCCACAAACACATTAAAATAACTATACTTTTTGTGAATGGAAGTTCAAGTCCTCTCTAAAATACAATTTGATTTGAGAATTCTCATTCATAACTCCCATCTACAAAACATACATTGGCCCCTTCTCTTTCAAAATAAATGGGTGGCATTTCACTTGTGGAATTTCACGTGGCTTACCATCTAATCTGTCTGGGAGGAAAAAAAAAAATCTCCTGCCCTGCTGTTCAGTCTCCTGGTTGTCTGCTATCCTGTAAATCAATTTATTGCCTAGAGATCACAGCTGAACTGCAACACAGTTTCTCTAGGCGGCCGCTTCCTCCAGTTGTTTACTGTTCCCTGCAGAATGCTGCATTCAGCCAGACTCTCACTCTTCTTAAGATCAGCATCTGACAAGGTCTGGCTTCGAGTAAACCAGAAGACAGCAGTCCCATAAATAAAGAGCGCATGCTTCATTAAAAGGCCATTCACCCTACATCCCCTGGGCACAAGTTCATCTGCTACAAACTTTGAAGGCACCACTGGTCTGGAAGTCAACAAAAAGGGTACCTTAAGGCTGCCTGATCTTGTCTGGGTTAGATAAGCTCAGTCAGATACCTGTCCTACCTGCACCCATAATGCCAAAACTGAGATAAGCCTGGTGGTCACCAACATTACCAGGGTTTTCCTGCGGGCCAAGTCAAGCCACCCTCAAGCCTTGTGGAATAATGACTGGAGGTGACTTAAAACTTAAAATCACACTAAAGATGCAGCATTGTTCACACATGAAGGAAAGGTGTAACATCCAAGAAACTCTCCAGGTAGAGTGTGACTGGTATGCAAGGAATCCATTTCACAACAGTTCCCTAAGCAACACTGCCTGCAAGCAGCACGGGGGATGGACTGAAGATTCCAAGGCCCTGTGAAATCACAGCAGAGATGGGAACTTGATGGTACTACAGGGCTGACAAGCTTCCTGCTTGCGATCCTGTGCCAACAGTCTGCCAGGTTTTGACAAAGAACAGTCCTTGTGCAAACTTTGCTCATTATAATGTCATTATAATACCAAACACACTTCCAGCCCCAAGGCTGCCTGCCTCCAAGGTGCGACCACCCCTCACTGTGCTGTGAATTCTCTTCAGCGAGAAGTGAGAGAACTTTACACCAATCATAATAAAGGTATTTATGACTAGAGTCACTCAAGCCCCACCTTGAAAATAAAAATTATTATTAAAATGGTTTAAGTAAGGGGGGGATGTTGGGGAAGACATCATCATGGACCATCTCTGACTCTTGGGATCAGTCAATGGGCTGAACCTCGCTTCCCCTGGCTGCGTGGTACCGTGGAGCGTGACTGGACAGGGAGTGCAGAGGGCTAGGAGTGAATCTGGATTGTGGTAGTTCAGATGGACTGAACACAACCGGACTAATAGTGCCAAACTAACAGTGCCCTGGTAGTGAATCCGAGCCGTGGTAGTTCAGCCAGACTGAATGAGACTGGACTGATATTGCCAAACTGGACATCACCCAGAATCTAAACCTAGCTGCCCCCAGCCCCTCTGATATTTGAGGACCAGCTGGAACTCAAGGGGGTTTCTTTTCTGCCAAATTACTTTACCCTTTCACATGACAAGGCTGCAAAACCTTGCTCACAGATTAACTGGGTTTGACTCTGAGCAGAGTCCAGCTGACTAAATTTTGTCTCAGTGCTGTGACTGGCAAGTGGAACTGATACATAGAGAAGAGATGAGCAGAACCAGCAAAGAACAGATCACCCTTACATCATCCCTTCCTACGTGCACTGAAACACAACTTTATCTAACATACCTATCAATCCCATGAGCCGTGACCCAAGGAGCAGACTCACAGTACTCCAGCCACCTCTTCCTCCAAAACGAGCTGCACACATGGATATTTTGTCATATTTTGTGCTCACAAAGAAGGAAAAAGAATCAAGAATGTGAGACAGGTACCTAATGCAGTGTCCTGTCCTCTGGTAGATTTGTTTCGAGAAAGAAAGGTTTGTGTGAGGGCATCTCAGATCACAGCTTTGCTATCCCACCAAGTGCCGATGACCCTCTAGGTTGAGGGGACAGAACACTGCCGTTGCCATCCCACCTTAGAGTAACCTGGTGGATGATTCTGGGGCTCCCAGATCCTAACCCTGAGAATCTGTGTATGTGTGTGTGTGTCCCCTGATACTGAATCAGCCACTTTTCCTCAGCCGAGCCAGTCACAGTGAACGCAGAGGGCAGGACAAAGCCCACTGAATACAATTAGCACAAGGATGTTTGCCTTGGCTCTTGTTGGCAGAAGGGTGAGCAGGGACATCAACGCCATTGCCATGGGCTTGTCAGTATAAATATTACCAAACTGCCACGCAGGACACAGCTCGTTCCCAGGTACAGAATATCCATGTCCAAACAAGGATCACCCACCGTTTCCAAAGGAACCATTTGTCACAAAAGGCTAGAGGTAGAGCTGGCAAAAAGGATGGTGAGAGCCAGAGAAAGCAGGTGATGCTCCTGAACCTCTGCAGGATCCCACTCAGACAGGCAAGACAGACCTTTGTCAGAAAGGAGCCTGGGAACAGAAGGGCCTCTCAAGGCAGCGCTTCTGCTGGAAACCAGTATAAAGGAACTGGATGCAGGTCCATCATCAACTCTGTGCACCCCAAGTTCCGCAGTGATAAAGATGCCACTCCGCACCAGCACCAGCAGTGGAGCAGCTCCACTAGCAGCCTAGCAGGGATTAAGGGGCTTCTCAAAATCCTGCAGCACCTATGCTGAGCTGCAAGTGAGGGGACAAAGTGAAAGATGTGAGAACTCATCTGTGCTGCAGTAAGTTATATTCCCAGTCATGTTGACACTGGATTTTCTCCCCCAGTTCTCCTCTCTGATGTGGATGTTCACCTGGGAGAACAGATACAGGGACTAAAGGAATGCCTGGGACCAGAGTCCCTTGCAGATCCCAGAGGAAGCGCAGAAGACTGCTGGAAACAGCGTGTGAAAGCAAACAGACAAACAAAATTCCCCACCTCAACTGTGCTGACAGCAGGTTTTACAAACCCCAGGAGGTGTGTAGGACAGTGCACAATTTCCATGGGATGTTTTAGGGAACCACCTCATCATTAGAACAGGCTGCCCAGCCTGAGTTACCATCCCTGGATGTGTTTGAAAGCCATACAGATGTGGTGCTTGGCTTAGTGGTGGACTCGGTAGAGAAGGGTTAGTTGGACTTGATGATCTTAAAGGTCTTTTCCAACCGTGACGATTCTATGACCTGCTCACAGCACTGGCAATTTAAACAGTGCAACTCTTGTTGAAACTGTCATGGTCTACATACAGAATGAGAGGTTAAGAACTGAGGCCCAACACTCCTGGGTGTTAACAGGCAGCTTGAAAACAGCTGGAAGATAAAATTCCACCCTAAAACACAAGTTTTCAGAATGTCTCTGCTCCGATCTCAAGGCTGCTGGGTTCATACATGGTGGCACTCCCCCTTCTTTGCTAAGGTCATACAGTTCTGTCCTGCCACAAGGCCAGCAGATGAGACACAGGACAAAGAAACACAGCCCACAGAGGAGAAGCAATCGGCAATACCCAGTCTTAATTTTCACGCAGCACTGCCTGAAATAGTAGTCCTTTTGCTCCTGCCAAAAGTTAAACTTCACCACTAAAAAGCTGATTTAAGTGCAAGGGTGTGAAAATTTCAGCATAGCTTGTATGGAAAACTGGGGTTTCTATTTTCTCCATCCGGTTTCCACTGGTCTTTCTATTGCTGATACACAGGTAACACCCCGTGTAACTCATCCATTATCTTCACATCACAGTGGAAAAGCAAACAAAACAAAGACCACAGAAGAAGAACAGGCAACAGTCAGCAGGGCCACCAAAAGCGAAGTGCATAAACACACACAGAAGAGATCTTTACAAGAAAAGCCAAACTAAACAGAGAGTCCAAAGATCAGCAGGTGCATGGGTCTCTTCCAGACATTCTATATACCCAGAGACCCCACCTTAGCAGTATCCAGAAGCTGTAACTCCTCTATTTTGCAAAAGACACGGCTCTGACTTTTTAGTACAACCACCAGACACGGGGACAAGGCTTGGCAGCCAGTCATTCCACCTCCCTGCAGATCTTTTTCCCCAGGCAGTCCTGGTTTATCCATCCAGTCACATTTTCAGCCAGTCCCTCTTCCCTCCAAAGGTCGCAGTCACCTTCACTAGCTGCTGGACTACACTTCTCCAAAAGGAAACAGATGCATTTTGTGTTGACAGGAAAGGACACATTGCACACAAATGGAGAGGCAGCTAAAGGGAGCTCAGGATGACAGGGGGGATTAGAAAGATCCCATGCTTCAGTGGGGAACCAGTACCTTGAGTCCAAACAGCTAATAATGAGATGAGAAGTTAAGGCACGAATCTGATGCTGTTACTCATCTGAAGTCAGGACTTGCTTTATGTATGAATCACTGGCATACTTAAAATAAGATACCACCTCTTCTGACCTCTGCTTTCCCCCACTGTTTGCCAGTCTCTGGCTAGTGATCCCCCTGCATGCACCCCACCAGATCAGCTCCCGCTGAGCTCAGCCAGGGCTGAAGCAGGAACACAGGTACTGGAGAAAGCCTTGCCAGTGACACACAACAATGCTATGCACCAAACCAGTGCCATCACACTGGGGTTTTCTACCTGTACTCCAGAGATTAGCAATGGTCATCAGAAACCTCTTCTGCCAGCTGATAGCAGTCTTCTCTGGAAAGCACTCCTCTGCTGCTGGAGGGTACTGGAGTATCTGGGAACCAAAAGAAGCCGATAGCCAGTCCTCTGGTGCTGGAAGGCACTACAAATGCAAAGTATGATCTTGCAGAGGAGTTACTGAAGACATCTTTGCTTAGTACAAAAGAAACACTTTGACCATTTCCTTTCCCACTTTCTTAAAACCTTCACCTTGAGTTAATGTCCACTTCCATCAATTAGCAGCAGCAGAATTCCAACAATTAAGCCATAGGCAGAGCTTGCAAAACAACATCTCTCTCCACGCAGGCTACTATCCTTTGTTTCCTTCCCAATAAAAGGCTGTAACAGTGCTGACAAGGCAAATGACAGAGACAATGATCCATAAAGTTATAGAGTTATAAGGACAAAATAAAAATTACAAGGACATTAGAGCAACATCACATAAAAACCACAAATATTTATTTCAGATCTTATCTGATGCTACAGCAAGCAAACAAAATTTCAGACTCAAGTCTGGCCACAGGTGAAACAAAGCTTAACTCTTGGGGGCTGGTGGATTGAGGGAAGTTTTAAATGAGACTTTTTTAGGAAAATTCTGGCCCTGCTCAGGAGGAATTGCTCACAAAATACGAGTTTTCCCATCTGTAGTGACTGAAGTTTAGCCAGTTTTGGGAACAGTGGAAAACCGGCAGATCACAACATGCAGGTCTGAGGAGAGATTTGCTAAGGAGAAAAGGATAGTGTGTATCCTTCTGAATTCCCTCTGGAAAAAAACCCTGGAAGTCTTCAGTGGGAGCTCTGCCGGCCTCCTCCGCTGCCTGTGTGAGACAGCAGCGCCATCCAGTGGATAAACGGCACTTGCTTTTCCTTTCCCATCACCTCAGGTTTCCCCCCGTTTATCTACAGAATAAGCATCATCTAAACTTTTTTTCCCCAAATGTGAGCACTTTAGGGCTGATGGGTAAGAAAACATGAGTCGTTTCAGGAGAGTGGTAAAAACCAGCTCCCAAAAGAGCAACATTCTCTACCGGCAGGCAGCTCTGCCAGCAGTAAATTCCACAGCACGCCTCTTTCCCAGCACTGCCCTTCCTCGCACCAGGGCTGCAATCTCAGAACCACTGTAGAGGGGGAAAAATGGAACCCAACAGAGGTAAGGACACAAAATGATAGCATGGTTTGGGTTGGAAGGGACCTTTCAAACTGTAGTCCAACCCCCTGCAGTGAGCAGGGCCATCTGCAACTAGAGCAGGTTGCTCAGAGTCCCATCCAACCTCACCTGGAATGGTTCCAGGGATGGGGCATCAACCACCTCTCTGGGCAACCTGGGCCAGGGTCTCACCAGCCTCAGCGTAAAAAATGTCTTCCTTCTAGCTCATCTAAATTTCCCCTTTTTAATTTTGAAACCACCCCCCTTGTCCTGTTGCCCTGCTAAAAAGGTTGTCCCCATTTTTCTTACAGGCTCCCCATCTTACCTCACCCCTCGGCTTTAGCACTGGGAACAACTTCACAGCCAGAGATGCCACAGCGAGTCCACACCTGACCACACGGAAGAAAGTTTAGATACTGCGTATTCTGTAGCTAAATGGAGGTAAACATGAACTGGCCACGTCTGGCCCATTCGTGCTGCTGATTTTGGTGAGGAGTTCAGACTGCTCCCCAGGATGACGGAGCTCTTTCTACACCAGCATCCCTTACAATTGGAATCAATGCTTGGAAACAGTCACAATCCCCACAGTAGGTTCGACACCACCCTCTCAGGGAGAAAATATATAAATAAATAATCAATTATCCTCTCTGTTTAGCCAAATGAAGATGAAACAAACAATGTCATACAAACAATGTCTTTGTTAGTTTATTGTTCCCAACGCAATTCATCAGTTAACAAAGGCGAGCAGCGCAGCACAGAGCATTCCCGACAGCTGAGCCCACCGTGACTCACTCCCTACACATCCCTGTCTCCATGACCACATTCCTGACCTACTTTGGCAATTAAGAACGTGATTCAGACAAGAGACCTTCCCCTTTAGAACAAGGGGCATCCTGCAGCCACTCCAGAGCTGTTGGTTGGGATCCAGTGATCAGATGTGACTGACGTGCAATAGAGCTACTCAAAGTGGGTTGGTTTGGGTTTTTTAAAATAAATTAATTAAAAAAAAAATAATAATCACAAGGACTTCCATGTTTTGCTGTTTCTGTCCTCCAGAAAGCCAGATTCCAGTCCACAGTTCCAGCACTCCACGGCTGTCTCCTGAGCTTATCCTCAGGAATTCTTATCTAGTGCCGCTTCCGTAACTCAGTCTGCACGTGTCCTCTTTGATCAGAATCTCTGCTGCTTCACTGGACGTTTGGGGAGGACTGACAAGAAAAGATCACATTCCTGGAACATGGCACCTTTGAGAGAAAAGCTTTTGTCGTGTTATGGAGAACAGAGAATAAACCCAAGTACCATTCACTTGCCACAAAGAGAAGGCAGGAGACACCGTTGGCCATTTTCCACCACCTCTAAGGTCACGTTGGTCAGAACTGCTGGAGAAACACAGGTAGAAAAGGCTACAGCATCAAAGGGGTTGTAGAAATGTGTCTCTGGCCCTTTTTCTACAGTCCTAATGTTATAGCACAATGTGATTCACCAACAGAGGTGTGGGTGGTGAGGAAGGTGACGTTGCCTTCTTCAAACAGGAGATGCTTGTGCCACACTCTCACTGCTTGGCTGCTACACAAATTCCCTACACTCACCAGTCACTGCCAGTTTCCAAACTAGTCATTTCACTCCCCAGAAGAGATGGTAGCCCCTAAAATGGATTGTTATCCACAATGTGATTTTTGAACTCTATTCCCACAATCCTTATGGGAATAAACCCAGTCTACTATAAATTCAGCCTTAATTCCCTGTCAAATGCATGTAGCCTGGATACAGCGATTAAGAGATACGAGGGTCTGGGGAAGTGGGGAGGGAAGGAGGCTGGGAAGGTCAGGGGTTCCCAGCTGGTCCGGAAACTCCAACTTGTTCTCCTCTGGTGGATATATTAATGATGACTTTTGCCTTCGATTCATTCTGAGAAATGCCCCTGAGGAATTTATTCAAAATACTTGACATAGTTTGCAAAAAACCCTGTAACTGCCCTGAACAGCACAGAACGCAACAGAAGCTAGAACATAACCTTGTAGGTGCAACAAGCAGAGGGTTCCTGGTGGTATGGGGCCACACTCTTTCCCTTCAATAACCATTCTCATTTCCTTCAAAGGAAAGGGCAGTGGGAACCCACCTCTCCACTCACTGGCACAAACTCTTACACCACTTGGCCTCTGCTGCCAACACACTGGGCCAAGCCCAATTACATACCTTACACCAGCTCCAGAGTGTAAAGCTGATGCTACTGCATCAGGAAGCATCAAGTTTACTAATTCCAGAGGCAAATTATGCAAAAAAAAAACCAAAACACCTCATTTAAATTATGTGTAGTGTCCAAACCTGAAATGCCTATCAAGGCTACCTACAGAGACAGAAAAGGGGAATTCTACTCTTTCTCCTTCCTCTGCCTTCACCTCCCCTACCTACTAAAGTTCCTTAACTATAGCATTCCAGATTTTCTTTTTAAAGCTGGATCTCTGGTGTACAAAGAGTGCTTGAGCAACAAAGATAAACCCATCCACAAACACTGACGACACAGAACACTCATTCTCTGTTCTACCTAAGATTAGATCAAGGCAATGAAATCTATTTTATAGCTACAGAATCGAGAGTCTTAACACTAGAGCACACTTGGGGGTGTCAGAAACACGCTTAAGTAGGAGCATCAGAATAAACACATCTAGGATGAGCTACTCTTGACAAACACGACACTGAGGGCAGCAGCACACACCTCACGTTCCTTCGGGCACTGCTAGAGGGACAGAAGCCTCCCTTCCCAAAGGGCCAGCACAGGTAGATCCAAAGACCATCACCAAACACGAGTTACTAAAGAACAGCGTCTAAACCATGGTGACCTCGAGTCACGCCCACTGCGAACCCACTGGAACCAATGTCCCAGGGCCTTCGGGCCGGGGGGGACAGCCGGTGAAAACCACCCGCACACACGCGGGTTCATCTGGAGGCCTTACACGGCCCGTCGGCCGGCGAAGCGGCGCCAGGGAAGCGCTGTGCCCTTGCCCCAGCTCCAGGCCCCCTCCCCTCCCAGGCACCGAAACGGCCCTTTCCTACAGGCCACGGGCGCTGTAGCGCACCCGCTGCGAAGCGCAGGCAGACACACAACCCCCCTCCCCAAGCAGCCGAGGGAGGCCTCAGCCCGGGAACGGGCCCGGTCCGCCCGCAGACCTACAGCCCCCCCCAACCCCCCCCTTACTGAGTGGCGCGGGGAGCGGCCCCGCCCCGCGCGGTGGTTGGTGTGACGTCACTGACAGCGCCGCGCCCTCTGCGCATGCGCACACGCTGCCACCACCCCCCCGGCGGTAGCGGGTTACGGCGGCCGGCGAGGGACAAGCCAGCCCCGTTCCGCGTCACGTACGGGGGCCCGGTGGGGACACGTGTTAAAAGATGCACAGGCTGGACTGGTCTGAAACCAGCATAACCAGCCTGGGAAGCCCTTAACACTAACGGGTGGAATGACCTCGAAGGTTAAAGCCGTCAGAAACAAGACACAGTAGTTCAGCAGCTAAAGGCAGTGAAATTCTGCCAGCTCTTGTAGATAACACCTCGTTCTGGCCTCTGTGTAAACCAGAGACAGATTTGGACAAAAATCAAACCAGTGAGGTGTCCCCGACATAACCTGTGGTGATTTAAGTACTAAACCCCACGGTTCTAGGAGGAGAATTTAAATGTAAGTGTGGGACCCCCCCTTAGTGCAATGCCCAGTGGATTGGGCAACTGGGGGAGGGGGCGTAAGGAGATGGAGATGATGTAAAGTCGTGTAACCTTATATAACCTCTTTGGACTGTATGTATATAGACTTCTGCTGTTTGAGCTAACGGGGGCTGGATTCGTGATTCATCACCTAGCATTTGTTCCTGCAGAACTGAAAGAAAGCAAGTATCTCGATTATGCATCAATTGGCTTTGCACGCCGGGTGAAGGACCCTGGTTTGGGGACTACAGAAGGGAAGAAAGGTTCCCCCAATGTCCCTCACAGTGTGTCTCTCCTGCCCTGCCACCCCGGTGTGTTCACAGGGCTGCTTCTGTACCCTGCAGCCATGCATGAGGCTGAGGAAAAGAAGCCAGTGTTATTTAAAGGCCAATACCCAGAAGGGGAGATGCTGCTGTAGCAACTGGTGAAATTTCCTGTATAAATATTGATGAGCTCAGAGGTAGAAGGAAATTAGAAGCTGGCCAGCCAAGGTCCCAGCTGCAGCCTCCGAATGCCACCTCCCCGCTGCTGCCCTCTCAAAGACCTGTCCAATGGGCTCCATTTTGGGGGGAAGGATATATAATACAGCCTTGCAACTGCACGCAGAGAAAACATACCATTTAACCCCTGTGGTTTAGATGTCCCTTTGCTTCATGTCTTGGGTGGAGGCTTTCTAAATGAGCTTCATTTCTTTTCGTAAATTTTGTCCTAGTAAATGACAGATCTTTTGCTGCTGTCTCGTCATCAGCAGTATCTTAACTTTTGGTGGCACTGCTCAGAGCTGGGACAGGTTTAATGACGGCTGCTCTACCTTATTCAGTGTCACTTTGCTGCTATAATGTGAAGCTGAGAAGTTTGAGGAATTTTTCTGGTTTTTTTTTTCCTTGTTCATAAAAGGTACAAATGTAAAGAAGAATTATAAAACTATTTTGGAAATAAACCGTAATTGTTGCCTATAAGACAAGACTAAAAATCAACTAAACCTTAACTCTCCTTTGCATGCTTTCAAGAGCTTTGAAAAGATTCTGCTTTCAGTTTTGAGCTAGGGAGAAGTCCCATATATAAATTTTCTCAATTTCTCCCTGTGCACAGATTGTCAAAGGAAATGTGGCCTAGGGACACAGCAAGCTAGCATAATGTTTCACATCACAAGACTCCTTTTCCCACCTAATTCCTTCATGTTTAATAGGAAGAGGTAATTTTCAGACATTAAATTTAGATTAAGTCAGGACTGGTAGTAAAATCAGCTTGATCTCATAATAAATTTACCTCCACTGAAGTGAAAATCATTAAAAGATAAAACTGTTCTTAAAAGTAAAATAGTAATTGTATTATAGAATATACTGTAGTGGGAAACAGCGACCAGATAATGAGACATTTGGTTTCTCAGACTCAAAAGGATTACACAAAATAAAGCAAACCTAATCTTTTAAGAGATCGCACCATAAAACTGGGTCAGAAAACATTGCTTCCCTTTGTCAGCAGTTATTAAAGCTAAGAAAATCCTCCCTGATAATAAAGTATTTAACAGGATTTCATAGGAGAGATAAGGACACCAGAAGACATTCAGTTAACATTAGGAACACTCATTGATTTACTCTCTCCAAACCACCGAGGGCTGGTCAAGACTGTTTGAAACACTTGATAAATTCAGAGGCTTCCTAAGTATGTATTTTCCCACATCATTTTTATAATAGGAGAACAGGATCTGAGTTGGATGCAATTGTTCTTGTAAAAAAGCCACCTTTCTGTTCTGCTTTTACCAGTGTCAAGAGGCAGAGAGATGTTTGTGTCTCCAGGTTGAAGTTTTCTCAGGTATGAAGATGAGCTCAATGAGGTCAGCTGGAACCAACTTGGATTCATTTCAAAAAGCCAGCATGAAGGATGATGCAGTGTTCTTTCCAAGGAGATGAGAATGGCAATCCATCCCTAATCGGAGCCCTAATGCCTTGCTATTATTTTTGTAACTGTAGGATTGGAAGCCTCTCTGCCAAGAGAGGTTGTGCAGTCTCCATCTTTGGATGTTTTCAAGACCCAACAGGATAAAGCCCTGAGTAGCCTGGCTTGGTCTTATAACTGATGCTGATTTCAGCAGGAGGTTGGACTACAGACCTCCTTAGGTCCTTTCCTACCTGAGTTATTCTATGATTCTATTATTTTCATCCATTTTTACATCTATCATCTTTGGCTTTCTCCAGATATCAAACTGATAAAGGCTAGGTTTGAAAGTTCATTTTTATAAAGCATGGCCAGAAAAAAAGTTGCAAGTTTAACTGCTTTGATTGACTGAGACATGACCCAGCCAGAAAGAGGTAATCATCTCTGCACGAGGTGAAAAATATCATGATAGATCTCCAAGGAAAAATGATTCAAAGGGTAAGAAATTACAAGGCTTTTGAAATACTTATCACAGGCCTCTATGCGTTTACAAAACAAACCAGAACTGCGAAATAACTACCAAAACACGTTTATAGCACTGCAGCCTCCAGTGTCTTGCATAAAAAGGGCGAAGATGACTTTTGGGCCACTGGCTGCAAGGTTATATATCATACAGTCTAAGCTGCTCCTTCATGTCTCCTTCAGACATCTCTCCAAATGTGTCACTTTTTTCCTTCATGAGCCTGAAGATGGCAGCCAGCTGCTCTCTCTGAACCCTGCCAAGAAGAAAAGGAGAAGTAGGAATAGCTGGTCCCCAGAAGGCACTTTGAGCAAGAACACCATGGTCAAATGAAACACAAAGCCAAGCATAGATCATTTTGCCAGCCTTGCTGGCTGCAGGAGATTTGGCCATGTGAGATAAGAGAGATATAGCCTCTGGTTCTCCTTCCTCCACCTTCCCCTCTATCCAATCATCCTGCACGTCTCTCTGCATTTCTTTAAATATGGAGATAAAAAGGACTGCTTTAACACCAGCTTTGGAGTTTCTTAGGGCTTATCTATGCTCAGAGTTTCAAGGTAACTTGACATGTGAAATTTCGTAAGTGTCCCAGTTTAGCAGACTCCCTAATGAAACTGGATTAAGCTTCATCAGCACCGTGTCCTCTCACTCTGTGATGTGGATACAGAGTAATTCAGGAGTAGCTGTTGAGTTTTAAATGCATACCCTATCTTAAAATTAGAGACCAGACTACCTTCCAGTGTGGACAGGACTTTAATCAGCCACTGTAAGATAAGATCACAGATAGAAATTTGCTTTGATTCAAGAGTTCGTATGCTGGTGTCAGATGGTGAGATGGACTCATGTAGCCAGACCAACAATGAGGTGAACCCTGTGTGGGCAGAGGCTGAGAAGTGGACTGTCTGTCTCAGATTTCCACCCCTAGGAAGTGGAATTAATTCCTCTCTCCCCATAGCAGAAGATATCCTGACTTTTCCCTAACCTGCAGCAGCTAACCATTGTTGCATGTCCTGCAGCACCAAGATTTGTATCTGTCACAGGCCTTTATAGCAGGGTTTATGTTGGTCATACATCTGCTGACCATCACTCAGGGATACAGAAGGGTGGGCAGCACAGGAGTGTCATTTGTTCACACGTAGCTCATGAACTGATGCAGCTAAATGCTCTTTTAGGGCAAAACAGACATACATGCATCTCAGCTCCAGTCAGGGCTGGCTTGTGGGGTAGGGCATTCTCATTACTGGAGCCCTCACCTAATTGGAATCAGACCACAGTATTGCCTGGCACTGCTCATACCTGACTCTCCTGTGTGAGATTAAAAGAACTAATGAGGTTTGTGGATGTTTTATGACTGTAAAAAGGGAGAAGCAGTCTCTACTACTTCAAGGCTCATTTTTACGCTACATTACTGTGGGGCCAGAATTCAGGGATAGCTCAGCAGCTCAGAGCACAGATCTGATGCAATTCCAGCTCCTCCTGCTCATTTAACATCTTTAGACCTCCCCTGAGCTAGAAAGACAGACTCTGGCTTTTATTTCCACATGGTCACCCTGTCAAGAGTCCTCTGTCCCCATCACAGCCAACTTTCCACATAGGGCTTTAATCCAATTAAATGAGCACCTTTGGTTAACCTGGAGCAATCTTCCTGCTAGCGCTGTGTGGACAAGCTATTAACTGTTCCAGTAACAGGAGGGGTAGAAACACCTATTGACAGGCAAAATCAGGACACAGCCTTTGCTTGAAAGAAGAGAGGACAGCGTCAACACATCAGAAGCAACCACACCATGAATGTGATCAACAGAAGGAGACAGAGGAGCCTTCACAGGCTAAGCTCCTGCTGAGTGGGGCTCTGCATTTTGCCCTCTCCTGGACTAAGACCCCACAAAAGCAGGAAGAGCAGGCTGTCCTCCCAGCACTGGTGCAGCAAAAAAAAAAAAGCAGATACCAGCAAAAGAAAGCTCATTTGACAATTCTTTTCTATTGCAATTAAAATACAATTGTCCTAAGGCCAAACACATCCTGATAATGATGTGGGATCTTATGGTTATGAAAGCTCTGGCTATAGGCTGTCAAGCGCCTGCATTTGTCTGTCTCTTCTGGGTTTTTTTTCTGTTCCTGTGGATAGCATCCAACTGCCCTTTCCAGACGAGAGGAGGGGAAGTGCAGTCGTTAGTGATCAATATTTTATTTTAGATCATCGCTAGGCACCAGAGGGCACATTTCCAGCCTGGTCTGGAGAAATTTGAGACACAGCTTTGCCTGACATGTCTGCAGTGCATGCCAGCTGGGAGTGTTCCACACAGGTCTGCATCCCTCACGTGTTATTTCACAGACATTAACGCTACTGAAACCTCCTGAAAGGCCCCTTTCCCAGTCCCCAAACCTCCAAAATCAAGATCACAAATAATATTCACTCTATGTTATTTTAAGCACAACATCAATGTGTTTTGGCTCTGCCCTCAATGTTAAATGTCATGACTGTGTATTTGAAAAACAGAAATTAAAAAAAAAAAAAAGCTGTTACTGCTGTGACTTCTCTGTGCTACATAATCTACAAAGGTAGAGCAAAACAAAGATAAAGAGAGAAAAGAGCCTGGGAAAGAAGAGTAAGGCATCCAAAACATGGACCTGATTTCAAAAAGGAGCACCTCCTATCAAGGGCGACCTTGCCAAACAACTTTGTACTGCTCCAAGTTGTAGGGTTTTCTTTATGATTTCAGATCAAACCAGCTCCATTCACAAGTAAAATAGTTTTCTCTTCCCAGTAAGCACTGCCCTCAAAACTACTTGGACTCAGGAGATCAAACAGGATTTTAAGTATTGCTGACAAAAGAAATGAATTAGGGATTTTTCGAAGCAGCTTAATTCCTCTTGATAGGCAATTGAGTTTGGATACTTAACTCCCTTAGGCTCTTTTTAGACATTTCAGTTCAAGACTTTTACAGTGAATGGGAGAACTGGGGCAACGAGCCATTGGTATGTACGTTAGAGGAGATCTCTGTTTCAGGAGCTGCTAGGCACCTGCCTTCTCAGCCGCTGAAATCCCGGGCAGAGCTCTGCGGTGGGAACACTGCTAATTGCTCTGTAGCCAAACAAGACCCAGATCCTGCTACAATACTCCGTTGCTCCAGCAGAAATGAGGGGAAATCCCTCACTTTCACCCCTGGTCTGACTCTATTGTTAAGGAAAGCAGTAGAATCATTTGTGGGGTAAAAGGCATAGGGGGACAGAATGTACCTCTGACCTAAAATCCAGATTTTCAACTCAAATCTCCTGAGAAAGAAGCTACAAGCTGCTGGAGGCAGGGAGACCAAGAACAAACCAAATAAACTATTCAAAGGTTTATTGGACCAAACAAAGGCAATTTTTACAGATTCAAGCCACTAGAATTACAGTCCTTTGTATAAGAGCCACCATCAGATACAAAACAAACAAACTAAACAAACAAAAGTAAAAAATACCCAGACAGCCATTTGAGTGGAAGAAATAGTTTGACTCGCTGCCACTACCAAAAATCTGGACTCAACTATAGACTCTGCTCGATGTACATATTGCCATGTAACTTAAACACAACGTATATAAGGCATTCTTTGCATAGTTGGGTGCTCGGGACACAGTCAGCCAGCCAGCCCTGCAGGGAGACAGAGACCGTACCAGCAGGATGTTGAAGCGGAGGGTCCAGATGTGCCTAAATCCTTACGCAAACCACTGAACACGCTTGCAGTTGTCAGCTGGGAAGGGGCAGCCCAGCCTCTCCTAAAGCTGAAGCCTCCTGCTGCTCTTTAAATAAGCCCTTTTGTTAAAAGAGTTTGCCAACCCCAGGTGCTGGAAAGGACAGCTGTGTACAAGATTTCAAGTATTGTCTGCATAGCCATTAAGAAGGGAAAAAAAAATAATAATATAAAGAAAAAGCAGCAGCTGGTTGGGTTTCTGATATGTTTGCAGCGTTGGCCAAGAGGCAGTTTTCCGGCAGTGAAAGAGAAACTCTGAAGGACACATCCCCTCCCAGCCTGGTGTTTCTACAGCATCACTAGAGGACTGGGGCCCTCTCCTCACTCTCACAAACCAGCTGGGGTTGCTTTGAAGCCTGCTGTGTCTGAAGCAGGTACATGCACCCAGCCAAATCCATCCTCTGTATGTGACAGAGCTGAGGAGCAGCACTGAGCTCTGGCTCCAGTGGACAAGCCACAGGGCTAGCAAGAGAAGAGGGCATTGGAACAGCAAGCAGGCAGAGGAGCGGGGAGAGTGTCCCTTCCAGGACCACTGCTATCTCAGTCTGAACCAGAGGGAACCTCTGAAGCTATAGCTCCCTCCTTGGGTCTCTCCTCTTGGGAACTGGAGTAAGGAAAAGTGAGGATCCAGATACTAATAGCAACCAAAGTATGGTCTCCTAAACCTCCATTACAAGCAGCACAGCTAAACTATAAATCTTTGTCACTTCTCGAGTCCTCTGTCTACCTACAGGATGAGCTCTCTGCCAAAATAACTACAGAAGCAAGATTTGAGTCAGTCCAGCCATCCCTCACTTGGACCCCACTTTGTCCCTCCACCCCTCAGAACAAAGCAGCATTGTACAAGCATTTGAAATCACAGGCAGTTCCCAACACCAGCAGTAAAGAAGAGTTTGGCCGCAGGAAGAAACAACTTGATAGTCTGGTATAAGGTCCAGGCTGGTCTGGGAGAGGAGCTATGGTTCACCCACCCCAATAAGGGAAGAACACAGATTTCATGGCAGGTCTAATACATGGTCATGAACACAACTAATAGTCTCGCTGCATATTTAGTGTCCAATTTGGGTTCTGTTTGGGAGAGAGGGAGGAAAGGTCATCCCAGGCTCCCAAACACCACAACTCAAGTCACTGCTCGGGCCCAGCCCCAGTCCACGGAGCCACGCAACAGGATTTCCTCAAACTTAACACCACTGGAGCTTTTGAAGAACTCAACTTCAGACCAAGAGGGGGATCCCAAGTTTTGAGGGTTTATGGATTTCTCTTATGGGTGTGTTTGATTGGTTTTGGTATTTCTCTCAAGCCTTTAAAGATGCCAAGGGATGCCTTTAGGAGGAGGCTAGGGACAACTTCATATAGTCTTCAGTTCTGCAAAGAGAAACAGGAAGAGAAATCATTTCAGTCATTTCACCCCTCAGGTTGGTTCATTATTATTCACATAAACGAGCAGGGGGGAAACTCAGTGTGTGGGGGGGGCAGGGGGGAGGGGAAGACAAGGCAACTTCCCACCTTAGGGCAGAACAAGGCACTGTTTGCAAACCTCACGCCTCCAAGGAGGCACTTTGCTTCATCGGCTGCAGCAGGATAGTCGAAACCCAACCAGAAGTATAAATCCTCTTCTCTGGCACCAATCTTAAGTTACAACCTGTTTAATTTACTGATGAGAGCGGGAGAAGCCCAACTAATTAGAAGCCTTCATTAGGTCCAGGGGTTACTGCCTCACTGTCCCAGGCACAGCCTCCCTGGGCTGTTGGCACCCTTGTCCAGCCCAGATTCTTCCTCCCACCTGCAGCCAGATGAGCTGGGAATGAACACTGGTTTCACAGGGCAGTGTGCCTGAACAAGTCGACCTTTCTCAGTCCTCCTTCAGATGTGTCTGTTCAAGGGAAGGAGGCAAAAAAACCCCCAGAGTCTCTGCAGGTCACAAGGCTTCCTTTTGATGGGAAGCTCTCCCAATGTCCCAGGGAAGGAGGATGAGATGGTTAGATGTGTTTTATGGGTGGAGACATCCAGGCACTCCCTGAGGTCTTGCAGCATGTTGTTAGCAGAGCCAGGGTTAAAAAAAATGTGGTCCCTTGTTTTCAGATTGAACCTTTCAGACACTCTGTCCTTACTGCCCCAGCATCTCCTATGGCCCCATCATCTGCAATTGGACACATCTGACAGGAGGCTGGGTGGCTGCCCATGGACAGAGACCTGCGCTGAGATAGAGAGAAGCCACAACACACATTACCTGGGCACTTATAAACACACACAGATGCACCCCAGCCTATTTCCTCCTGATTTCAATAGGGTTCACTGCCCGTAAACACCTAAACCCCATTTGAAAGTCCCTGGCTCCTACCAGCCACAGCACAAAGGCGAGTTACAGCCTCATTTGTTCCTCACTCTTCTGCAAAAGGTTGTCTTCTCCAGCAGCCTCGCAAAAGCAGCTGGCGACACGGATCCCGGATGGGAGACGCAAAGGGAAGCATCACATGGGACCCAGGTTACTCCAGCAACGCTGCAGAGGCTTCAGTGGCCGGCCCATTAGGTCAAAGAAAGGAAATTCTCCGGAGTGGATAATCGCTCTGCGGGAATCACAGCACTGAGGATCGGATCATCCCACTCAAGTCACGCAAGCATAATCAGATTTCACGCGTGAGGGCACAGGCTCGCTGCCACGGAGGCCCGGGAGGAGAGGTGCCCTCCAGCATGCTGCCGTTGGAGCGGGGAGGGCTGGAGGATGCCAGCCTGCAGCCCCTCAGAGGGATACTCACCTTTAGGACTGGGCTGGGCCGACAGAGCAAGAAGATCTTAAACCAAGCATAAACTTAATGGAGGATGTTGGTCAGAGCCATAAATTCCCCATCTGCACAACAGAGTTACTCCTTTCTGTTCCTGGAGCAAGCTGTGAGGACAATTAGACTAAAGAGCATGAGGCAGTCTATCACTGGGGACATGGGGGCCACATAAACCCCCAGGCTGAGAAGCTCTGGCATTGCTGCTGCAGAGCCTGAAAGACTTCATTAGCTTGGGATGGAGGCTGAGAGCTTTGAGCCACTGCATATCCTTGACTCTTCCCTCCTTTCTATTCACCTTGAATGACGAAATCAATCCAATCAGCATGTCTTCCCCCAGCAGCACATCAATCAAACTACCTTAAGGTCATCTTTTGCTGGAAGCCCATATCCTTTCATCAGGGAGAGATTATCCAGATATCTCTGCTCTGGCCCAAACTGAGGGCCAAGGCAGTGAATCGTATTATTTGTCAGCTGGACACAGTTCCATGCAAGGAAGAGCCAGAGAACAAGGAGTTAACACAAGAGAAGGTCCTGGATTATCAGGGAGACTCAAGTAATAAAGGTCTCAAAAGACTATGCTTCTCCTGAAACATGAAAACTGTGTGTCCTTCTGGTGGCTTCAAAAGCATTCCACTCCCTCCAGCTCTGCCACAGCATTGACACAAGGCTTCTTGCTTTTGAGAGCAGACAGCATCCTAGCACTGACAAACGGGGCGTGCTGCTGGCAATCCCATGTGTGTTTATCCCTTGTGTGTGCAAGGTGAGGAAATCTTGTAGTCCATCCACAGACTAGAGCTTTCCAAAGGAGTTCTGACCCACTCTAAGGAGATCCCAGAGCATCTTGCTGTAACCACCTCTGGTAATTGCTTGTGCCTTTTCCAGGAATAGTTTCCGCTCAGCTGATTTTCAGAAGTGCAGAGCATTCCCAGCTCCTCCTCCTGTCAGAGGGGAAAGGTGCTCAGCTTGTTAGGACCATCAGTCCTCTGGTCTGAAATCCTGGCAAGGAGGGCTAAAGACTCTTCTCAATCCAGACAGGCAAGGATTGACCCTTGAGGATCAAGATCAGTAAAGAAAGGGCCTGGGTGCTAGGCAGACCTGGCAATGGGTAGTCAAGCTCTCCCCAGGCAGCTCCCTCCCATCTCACTGCTGGGGATGGTCCCACCACCACAGCTTCCCCTTTCTTTACTGTGAGGACAGGTACCATCTTATTTCTGGTAGTGACCATAACTCAGTCTTGTTCAAGATCAGGGTATCTGAGGAAGACTCAGGAACGACTTACTAAATCTAAACTTTCCTGGTGGTCCCAAAAGTGTGGGCCAGTTGCTTCAGCCAGTAGGTAAAACACCACAGAGAGAGAGGAGTTAAATGCAGAACAGGGAGAGACAGTGCTTAGAAAAGGTTAGAGCAGGGAAGTAAAGGTACCAAAGGGAGCTTCTACCAACATAAATCCAAAATTCCTCCAGTAGGACAGAAAAGTTGAAAGGTGTACTGGACCTGGGGGAATACCTGTTGCTCCTCAGGAACACCAGGAAAGCAGCTGAGGCTGCTGGAGCTGGCACGACCAGGGGGCACGAGTCCCACTGCCTTTAGGACAGGGGCCGTCGAGGAGCCAGTGGGATGGGGGACCTACCTCACTCCCTGAGCAGACCTTGCCCACCACTGTTTCAAGCTGGAAGCTTCCCATGTTTCCCAGCCACGGCTGAAAAGGCCAGAACATGGCCGGGAAGGTGGCTCGAGCCCCCAGCCAGCACAGCCGAGAGGCCACAGTCACCTCCTTTGGTTGTTTGCCCATCCCCTCGCAACGCTCCCGAGGGCCCAGCCAGCCTGTGCTTTCCTCCGTGGCTCCGTGCTTGTGCTCCAGCTCGCTGTCCACCAGTTTGCCCCCAGACTGGGGCAGAACCCAGCCTGCCAGCAGCCCTCGGTCTCCCCCGGCCGCAGCAGAGCCGCAGGGCGGGCAGAGCGGGGCTCCCAGGGAGCCAGCCGGCAGACAAGAGCAAGCTGCCCGTGCTGCGCAGCATCAAGCGGAAGCGGATGAAGACAAGTTGTGAGCGTTGGGCGAGGGAGACATGGAGAAGCAGCCACAAGCTTGGACAATTCAGGGCCCGAGCCAAAAGAAAAAATGCCCAGGAGCTCAAGCAGAGTTGCTGTCTGGTCTGAAACTGCAGGGCAGGGGCAGAGACTTGCATCCCACAAAGGCTACGGAGGAGCTTGCAAAAAGTTTCCTCTCTGGGATGGGAAAAAGAGGAGATGGGGAAGGGTCCTCTTGGCCTCCCCTTCCCTGGGTGTCTGAGGCAGACATCCTGAGTTGCTCAGGTTTTAAAGCTGTGGGGGACTCATGACTCAATCAGATGCTCTATGAATAGGACCAGAGCTCAAGTCCACTGACATCTCATAGGTCAGAGGACATTTTCCCTGGGGATTTGGTGGAGGCAGGGAGCAGCGCTGGGCCTCAGGAGACTCCCTCCTCACACAAGTGGAACCTGGCACCTACGGAGGAACCATCAGAGCAGGGGGAGCTCAGCAGGGAACCCTCTAAGCACGCAGTGCCCCTTTCTTACACGAGGCAGGTGAGGCTACAAGCAGCCTTGCACTGTGGTTGGTGCCATCCCCATGGCTGCTGGCCACAGTGAAGCAGTGGCCAGCCTGCCCTGAAGAGTCAGTCCCATGGCCCTAGACTTTGCAGTCCCTTGCTGCTACTCCTCCTCCCTCAGCCCAAGACGACTATCGTGCTGCAGAAGATGAAAAGCAAACAAATAATAAAACCCCAAAGAAAGCCCAAACTTACCAGCTTCCCTCATCCAAAAGAAGCACCATGCTGGAGAGGACAGGACAGCAAAGCCACTGAGTTGGGGGTGAAGGTTAGCAAAAAAGAAAGGAGGAGAAAGAGGCCCAGATCCCATGCTACACAGACAGGGAAGCAAGCAAGCAAGCCAGGGCTATGTGATGGCAGGGGGTGGACAGGGACAGATGCCAATGGAGAGCTCTCCTGAAATGCAACCTCCCCCAGCCTAGCTCACCCACTGATTTTTGGAGGGCCAGCAGCGGAGACGTTCAAAATAGGTCAAGGTTTGTCAACACAGTCATTAAACCCCTGCAGCTGCTTCCTGCCCATGTGTGCTCCAGTGCTGCCATCATGAGCATTGTCTTGTTCAAAACCAAACTTCTGCACAGTTCTCCCTCAAGCCACAGCTGCATCCCAACTTTGATCTGGGATGTCTGACAGAGCAGGGAAAGGTCTCTCCTCTCTACCATTCCCTAGAGTCAGGGTCTGTCCAGGGCATCCTGCCTTGCTGAAACTCCAGGGTCAAGCTCAGTTTTACTCAGTGCCTTGTAACCAAGAGGAGACAGGCTTCCATTGCTAAATTGCCACCAGGAAAAAAAACTGAGCATAAGATTTACAACCATCCAGTTCCCCTTGCATGAATCCCAGCTTGAAGTTGAGCCCTAGGCTTAAATCTAGTCTGGATTCAAGCAGTATATCCTCAACTCACACAGAAGTTTAGAGGATTGAGAGGCAGGAGAAGAATTTGCTCCTGGAATGGGTCACCTGGCTGCAGAAACTGAACCCATCAGCCAGAAAAACTGGGCAGCCATCCCTACCTTCTCCTCAGCCTTACAGAGACTGGACTGTGGTCTGGGGCATCACCTGCTCCATCCATGAGTGCGCCTGCAAACAGTGGAGCATGTCTGAACAGTTTGGTGCCATTTGCTTGGACCCTGCCTAAGGGGTCTGCAAGGGGGTGCCCTAGCTGAAGACCCATGGGGCAGCTTCCGGCTCCCTACCCCCACCTCTTCCTAAAACCCAGAAACAAGAGAGAGGACAGAGAGGAGAGACCTTTCCACAGACCATCACATGGGATCTACTCTTCTTTCTTGAGCCAAAACATCTAGCAAAGAGTGGCAAGGACATAGCACAGACAGCTCAACCCCTTGGTATCACCAAGGCCATCCAAGACTTGGCTGGGACCTGCTCTGCCTCATGGAAAGAGAACTGAAAGCAGAGACCCAAGATAGTTGCTTCTCCTGATTGTTTTCTGTTTTACTACAAGTGGAGCCATGTTGCAGATGTCAGTGCTCAGAGTCCTGGTCATAGTCCTTTGTAACTGAAAAAAAACCATACTAAGCTCTTTCAGCCTCAAGAGAGGTTTGAGGAGCAGCTGGCAGAGACCCACTTCAGTCCCTTTGTGTGAGCCCAACCCTGAAGGCACACTGGGGAGCTCTTCCTTCCTCTTCATCCCTCACCTGCACACAGTGCCCAGCCAGGACAGCAGCACCAAACAGTCAGCCCACGTGGGCAGCATCTCCTGCCTGCACAACTCAGCCCTGTCTAATCAGGGACAATCTGCACCACTACGAATCATGTTTCTCAGCCTAAACTAGGGCTTTACACCAGGGCAGCTACAATTGGCAATAGATGGCCAAAAACCTCAGGTGCAGAAGAAGAGGATTTGGGAAATATGCTGTGCTGACTTAACTAAGGGCTGTATCCTTCCCCTGCACTCTTCCCCTTCCTGCCCAGACTATTCTTCTCCCCCAGGGGAGCAAACACTACGTGCTTCTGTTCTAGAAGCACTGGTGACCCACCAGGTGCAATCAAGCACAGCCACCCCCCGAGCAGATTTATTTGCCAACTCGATTTACTGTCCTCCTCCCTCACTGAGCAGGCCCTCTATTTTTTAAGACTGAAGTAACCAGAAGCAGGAAGTTGCATCACTCCGTAAAGGTCACATTCCTTTCCTTTTTAGTCCAGATTTAGCACCAGTCTGAAGCCACAAGACTCAAGTGAACACCAGGCAAGACAACCACAACTTCTGGAGTGATGCAGGCTAGAGCAGAAGTGGGTTTTTGGTTAAATAACCCCATCGACTGCAAGTCTGTCCCCTCCTGTAATCTATCCAGGGGATGGATGCAAAATTAGGGGTCCCTAAGTTAAGACTTGTGACTACTGATCAACTCAAAAAGCAGCCTCAACGAGGTCTGGGGGACCCACTTGCATTTCTGGGATGTTTCTTACAAGCTACTTCACACGGGGACCTGTGACTCCATGGGAAAGCTGGAGGAGTTCCCGGGCTAAAAGCACAGACGGAGCCTGTCTCAGCTGAGGCAACACACCTTCACACCACTGCCCACTCACTTGGCAGCCCAAAGTTTCCCAGTCAGTAAAAAGAAGTGGTTGTGGGATGCCCAGCTTCAGGCAGCTGAGACCAAAGAGGTGAGCAACCGAACCCGAGAGCCCCCGTTCCCCCTGGAGCACTCATGGGAAGCAAGATGGAGGCAGAGGGGAGTGGGCTAATTAAATCTGTTATGAGGAGGGCAGGGGGAGGAAGGTGGGGAGGGAGGTGGGACAGGCAGTCAACTGCAGCTCAGAAACAAACCCTCCCACAGAAAAAGAGACCCAACCGCCCCCAAACCACGTTAGCAGGTGTTACCAGTGGTACCACTACTTCTAAGAAACAGTGTGTCCTTACCAAAAAGATTTGCAAGAATGTTTGTGGCCGAGGACCTAAGGTACTTGCTACAGAGATGTGAGATCAGAGGTCAGCTCAATCCTGCAACATAAAGGTGGCAAACCTGGGTCACAGCAGATCAGCAGCGTGGTCGGGGTGCATGGAGGCAGGGAGAGGGATGGGACTGCCAAAGGAGGAGGATGCAGGAGTGGGCTGAGCCACTGCACTCAGCTTGCCTGGGAGCTTACCTGGCAGCAGCCCTGCCCCCTTACACCACCTGCGAGGCCTGAAATGCAAAGCTGCTGATGCCACAGTGAAGATTCAGGGGAGGGAAAAAGTGAGCCAGCAACAAAGACAGACAAAAAAAAAAAAATTCACAAAGCTGCCTTAAAGAAATGAACAACACAAATATGGAAGAGCAGAAAATAAAAGAGCAGTAGGAAAAACACGTCTGCCAGTGGCCCTCCGTGCGGCAGGCTGCTGAGAGCCTCCAAGGGACCTGATGCCCAGGCACTGTCTCTCAGCTCTATGTGTAATGCTCTACAGCCCTGAGTACAAAGCCCCCATCCCACTGCTGCCCCTCATGTCCTCAGGTGACAGCAGGAGCCACAGGGGAACCAGCCCACAACTCTGTAGGAACCCTGGCCCTGCAAAACCTGAGCTCAACTGGTTTGGATGGAGCTGCTGGTGCAAAAGGTTTGAATTTGCCTGCTGCAGGTAGATTTTTTGCATTGGTGCTTAGCAGGATCCTGAAAAGCAATTCCAACTGAGACCCCCAGGCTTCTCTCACATTCACTCAGTCCATTCCAGCACTGCTCTTCCCAAGTGGAAAACAGTGACACTAACAGACCTGCTTAGCATTTTACAGGCTGGGGGGCTTCAAGCACGATCAAGGTCTAATGAAAGGAAGAAAGCAAACAACAGTTTTCCTGATGTCACCAATGCAGAATCAACCCCATGCCAGAGGAAACCTGAGCTCCTTTCTGTTGCTGACCCACCCCACAAGCACACAGCCCTTGCAGATCTTTGTTCCTGGCAGTGCTACAAGGCAGATGAAGCCCAAGATCAGGGATAACTGGGAGCCCAAATGCCAGGGGAGAAAGGGAAGACATCTCTTGTTGGGTTTGATGTGGAAAGAATGGCTCCATGCTCATCTAGTGCAGGCAGCCTGCACAGAACCCCATGCGCCACTCAAGTCTTCCCCAGGACCAGAGTGAGTGTGTGTCAGTGCCAACCCTTGGGCAGGTCTTTGGATTTATGCTGCCTACCACAACCTGCTCATGCCACGGAGACAAACCTTGGCCAGCCCAGATGCTGGCAATGCGGAGATGTTGCCCAAAGGCCTCAAGGCAAGGCTCACCAGCAGAAGCATGTCTGGCCTGGGCTGAGGTGACATCCCTCTATCCCTGCCACACTCAAGTTTCCTCTTGGTCCATGTCAGGCCTTTATACCATGCCAGCTGTGGTGGTACTTTGACCACAGCATCACAGACAAGGGGACACAAATTCCCCCAAGTCATCCTGAGAGGTGCACACCCCTGGGTGGAGAATTGGGTCCCACGGCCCTTGGGACAGCAGCAGAGAGAAGAACATCTGCCAGACTTGTTAAGCCACCACTGGGAAATCAGTTCCCTGCAGCCTGCCCAAGTGGGACGGGGTGTGAGCTGCACACCTCTGCCACAGAGCCTGCCTGCAGGGCAGAGCCCTTGGCTGTGGGGTTCGACGTCCCTGGTTTAGCGTAGGCTCTGTGTGCCCATGGGCTGAAGGACTCCCTCTGCACATGGGCAGAGACTTCCCACTGACAGCACAGGCTGGCTTTGGATAGGGCTTTGCAGATCCAGGTGCAAGGTTGGGGTTGATTTCCCTTGTACAGGCTTGGAAATCTTGAGCTAGAAGGCTTGTTTTTGGTAACAGGACAGGCTTCTCCTTTTTTCCTCCTGAGCCCTGCATGAAACTTTAGCAAAAAGTGCAAGATGGACAATTCTCCATCTCTGCCAGGCCCATGGCAAATGCCCACCACTTACAGGCAAGGAGCCAGCCCTAGGTATGGACATTTCCAGTCACAGTGAACTCTAAAGCTCCATACTCACTCAGCTTCAGTATTTCTGAGCTATGCCCATGTCCTCTGTTTGGAAAGCATCCACAGGTAAAGGGATGGGAACCATCTAGAGATCAGGTCCTCATCAGATGTAAATCAACATGGTGCTAATGGGATCAGAGGAACTACATCAGCTTGCATCAGCTGGGAAATTTGGTTTAAGCACCCAGAGAAGGAGCTCAAACAGCTCCAAAGTTATATAGGGCTGGCCACAGTGTCTCCATCTCCTAAATCAGCATTTTATTTGTTCTAATGTCTTCCTGGGTTGGAGAGGTCTGGACTGTGGTGCAGTAAGACATTGAGCCCAAGGCTACCAAGTTAGTATGGGGAGAGAGAGGTCTGAACACACCCAGCTTGCTTCAAGAGGATGCCAACCAGATAGATGGCCTTGGGCAAGAAGAAGGAAGCTCAGCTTACCTTTGTTCTTCCTCAAGTTCTTCTTTGGTCATCATTGACTTGTACTGGTTTCCTCTCAGCTTTCCAGGACTGTATTTGAAAGAGAACATCTCATCTGCAGCTGGAGAGTGGAGGAGAGAGAGAGAGAAAGAAAAGCAAGAGATCCCATGAGCCAGAGACCTCCCAAGAGCAACAATCAACAGCAGTGGGCTTGTTCCCTTGAGGGGCTCACTGCCCCCTGCACCTACACACACCCCCCCAAACACTACAACCACCCCAAAACACTCTCCCTCAGCTACCTCCAGTGTCAGAGAGCCTGGCCAGTGTCAGGGAAGCTGTGTGGATTGCAGTGGATAGCCAAGGCATTGCTGGCCAGAGGACAGTGGAGTCCCACCTGCAGCTAGCACTGGAAACATCGAGGACCACTGTGAGCAAGCAGCCCTGCTTGGAAGCAGATGCCTGCAAATCCTGCAGCCCAGGAACCATATGCCATTGCTCTCCCTGGATTCAAAGCCTTGCAGGCCCATCTTGGCTTATCAAGACATGCTAATCCTGCCCTGATTAGCTCGCAGCATTTTCCGCTTCTCTCCAGAGCTGCATTCCTTCTCCCTCCCTCTCCTCATCCAGGGGCCCTTTCCCATGCTGGGAGCTTCCAGATGGTGCCATAAGCAGAGCAGTCCCAGGCCACTCAGCCCAGCAATTCTCCTGCAGCTCTCAACAAAGTTTGTGAATAAAGGGAGGTGCCACACTGCAAATCCCCAGGGCTGCAACCAGAGCTGAGCCAAGGCAGCCCTGGGAGCACCAACACGGCTGGGCACAAGTCCTTCTGTCACCAGCTGACAGACCTGAAGAGGAAGCTGGGGTCTCCTTCTCCAGGCCTGGCTGCTCTCCCACCCAGCTCACCAGCCTCAGCCCTATGCTAATTAGAGCACCGAAGCTCATGGACTCTGAGCCAAAGCCAATCCTTTTCCAATCGGATTTTGTTCAAGCACTATTTGCTTTTAAAAACCTCTCCCCTGCTTTATCTTCCTACAGATGGGAGAACATAACAGGAGTGGAGGTCAACCCAAAGGGCAGCCCAGGAAGAGCAGCTGCTTCGGGTAGGTGCCTTTACTGGTTATCTGTGGGCTCTTTATCTGTGAGACTTTATCTCCCAAGGACTGCAGGACTTGGCTGCTTCATGTCGAGCCATCAAGTATCGCTGTTTCCACATCTACCCAGAAACATCTGCTGCTTCCACCGACCCTTGGAGTCCTGGAGATGCTTCTAAAGGGTCCACAAAAGGAAAATGTTATTGTATTATCTGAGCAGCTCTGAAAAATTGCACGGTATCCACAAAGCAGCTACCCAGGATGGTACCTCCCAGCACCAGCAAGACCCCAGAAGTGGTGACTTCTGTGAGCCCTTGACTTCTGTGGCAGGGGAGAAAGCCCCAATTAGTACATAACCCACAGACCCATCCCCAGCCACTGATGAAGCCACTTCCAGTCCTCGCCACTGCTATTGCAGACACCACATTCATGAAAGTCTCTCCTCCTCCACCTGCCCAGAGGAGAAACACCCTGCAGCCCCTCTCCTCCCTTTCTCACACCCAGAAAGATTCAGCATCAGCAGCTTCCCTCTGTTTTTCAGTCAATAGTTCCCCTCAGGCTTTTCTCCCTGTCTCCAAGGTCAGCTACTCGATTTAGCGATTTCTCCAACCCCGAGAACACAAACGTGCTCAGCTGCTGCCAGGGCTCTGGCAGACCTTGGGAACCCCCACGCAAAAGGCAACTTCAGAGACTTATTTTGTAGATGTGGACAAGTGAGATCTCAGAAGCAAGGTGTGCAAGGCTGGGCATGCAGGTGCAGGACTGAGTGTGCTGACCGCTGACACTGCCGCTGGCATACGGAGCATCCCAGAGCCGTGGGAGCACGCTGGGAACGGGGCAGAAACCTCCTCCCTGCAGACACCCGCACTGCCTCCCTTTTTCTTTATACCTCCACATCCCTGATCTCGGGGAGCTTGCCTGGGAAGTCCTGGTGAACTTCTACTCAGTGCCTGATCCACAGTGTTCCTCTAATCCCAAAACACCATTAAGGCTCTGGGGGGAACAGGCATCATCGCAAGTTTCTGAACACAAGCACCCCAATGCTCCGGTCTCACAGCCCCAAACATTCAGCTCGGCTGTGTCCCACTTCCCTTGCTGGGAAAACCCTCTGAACAGACAGACACAAGTCTGGAAACAAGCAGCAGTGCTGCAGCTTATCAGCCCTTTGGGTGGCTATAATAGTGCATGGAAAGAAAATTCAGCTGGCTGATGCTTTGGGAGATATTAAGAGAAAGGACAAAAAAAAAAAACCTCAGAAAAAGAGGGTGTAACATCCTGTTTCTTACCCTGCTGCAGAGCAGGAGCCGTTTGTTACCTTTGTATAGCTCGCCTGATTTCAAGGATAATTAAGATCATTTCCCTCACGTGGTTTTCTGCCAAGTAAATTGAGATTTGGGATTTTGCCTCTCCCAGAAAGGGCAGTTTAATTGTCACCCCGCCAGGAAAGAATAAGGAAAGATGGAGGTGAGGAAGGTCCCACCTTCCCGCCCACACGTTGTGGTTAAAGAGGAGCCTGCATGTGGCTTTGGAAGCCACTGGCTGTTTTCTGAGCTCAGGAACTTTCCTTGCAGACTGAAAACAAACTTCAGGAAACACAGAGCACAGGGGAGGCTGGGTTTTCACGTGGACAGTGAAAACACTACAGAAGTATGAGGTGACCTACTTAGAACCGTCATGAGTTCATATTAAAGAAAACATTTGTCTTTCATCTCTCTGGCCTCACATTGCCAGTGCGGTGACCCATGGCTGCCAGGGTGAAAGCAGCCCCAAAACCACACCTCTCCCCACAACATGCTCGCTCTAGCACGCTCCCTGCGAGCCATGCTGCCTGTAGCAGGGAGAAGGCTGCTCTGGTGGTTTTGGCCACCGCAGCGGCATCTCATTATGGAGATCTGATCAATGCTGATCAATAGCTAAAGGGTGGGGGTCAAGAAGATGGGGCCAGACTCTTGTCGGTGGTGCTCTGAGGCAGGACAAGGAGCAATGGGCACAAACTGGAACCCAGGAGGTTCCATCTGAAGAGAAGGAAAAATTTCTTTGCTGTGAGGGTGGCAGAGCCTGTCCCAGGCTGCACAGAGAAGCTGTGGAATCTCCTTCTCTGGAGAGATTCCAAACCTGCCTGGACACTGTGATCCTGGGCCCCCTGCTCTGGGTGACCCTGCTGGAGCAGAGAGGTTGCACCAGATATCTCCAGACACCCCTTTCAACCCCCACCATCCTGTGATCCCAGGCTGGTGACAGGCTGCCTGCATGATGTCCACACACCCAAGGAGGATCTCTGCTCATGGGCTTGCCAGGCAGCTGCTTGAGCTGGGCCAGAACCAAGCAACACGCAGGAGACACAGTGAAGGGAGGAAGAATTGTCTTGTCCTTCTGATCCCAAGCCACAGCCACATCGGGTTGATGTACAGAGGTGTCAGAGCCGCCCTGAAACAGAGCTGAAAGGAAGGAGGCAGACCCTGGTGGAGCAACATTACTGAGCACCCATTGGGCAGGATACGTCCATCACTCCTCAAACTGGGTTTCCCACAGTCCCACATGGGGACATCTCCATCAGCAGCACTGCAAGGAAGCCTAATGGGCTGGGATAAGTGCCTTTTGGGAACCCCGTCTACGAAGGCACTTCCCCCATCTTGCAGGCACAGCACCAGGATTAAAATTTGATTCTCTGTGGCATTAGGCATAATCCTCCCGAGCTGGGGGATTGCCACACAGCACCTTAAAAAGGGCAGGCGGAAAGTGGGGCAGGGAAGGGGGAACAGCACAAGCTCTCCTGCTGCTCCTGTCCAGCGGCTCCTGGGCACCTCCCGGCATCTCCAGAGCTGCTCAGGACAGCAGAGGCCCCTTCAGACACACACTCTTGCTCGGCACCATCTGTTTTGTTTTCTTACCGAGTGCAGCAGTTGTCACCCCAATTAGTCGATTAATCATTAACCAATCAACTAATTGGCTAATCAGTTAAACATGGCTCTGACTAAAGCCCCTGGAGATCGTCCTGGATATGAGCAAGAAGCTTTTGGGGCAGCTTCATCATAAAGCTACCCCATGGCAAACAGCCCAAGGGCATCTGGGGGAGCCAAGAGGGGCTGCTGCCGGGGTAGGAATTTCCTCTGCATTTCATGGAGGAAGGAGACCATCCCCACATACTCAGGGCTTCAGCCCCTCAGACCCATCTGTACCCTCCCTGCGGGGTGCTGGTATGCTTGGCACTCACCATCCTCATCCTCCGGCTCTCTCACCTCCAGCTTCTCATTTTCTGAGTCCAGATCTTCCTCCTGAAAGAGTTAAAAACAGCAGCCCTGAGGAGGAGGTGCTGTGCTAAAAACCCATGCTCAGTTGGGGCCCCAGAGCCCATGGGGTAGGGAGGCAGGGATCTGAGCAAGGGCTGAGTACCCCTTCCCTGCCTCTGTCATGGGAAAGGACAAAAGGATGCTCAATAATGAGCAAGGTTCATTAGTCTGCTTCCATCTCTCTAATCAGTAGGGGGGATTTGGCCTGGCTCACAGCCTTTGGGTTAGGCTGCAGTAAGCAAGGCCATTGAGGGGGGTATTAAGGGTTTTAAGAAGAACCTGCTATCCTGGTGTCCCCAGGAAAAACTCTGCTGCGAGGGTGGCAGAGCCTGGCCCAGGCTGCCCAGAGAGGCTGTGGAGTCTCCTTCTCTGGAGATTCCAAACCTGCCTGGACACTGTGATCCTGGGTCCCCTGCTCTGGCTGACCCTGCTGGAGCAGAGGGTTGGACAAGATAATCTCCACGGGTCCCTTCCAATCCCCACCATGCTGTGATTCTGTGAGACCTGAGGGAAAAGAAGACAATTCCAGCAGGTCCCTTCAGGAAGCCGAGCACTGGCGTTGTGGTGCCCGGCTTTATCTAAACTGCCGGAGTGCAGTACAGAGTCCAGACCCAGAACTAGGTTAGTTTGTCATTGGTGAGGAATGTGCATTATTCACAGGCATTTGGCTTCTTCTCACCACCCTGCTTTCGGGCTCCTCAGAAGGACACGCTGAGGAGACCCCCACCCCCGCAGCCACTGCTATTTTGGGCCACACTTCCAAACATGGGCACTTCCCGCTGGACACCCAGACTTTCCTTGGGGACAGCTGGGAGCAGGGAAGCACCCAAAGGAGCAGCCTCAGGGAAGGTGCAGGCAGGAGATGCTCAGCCCTGGCCCCAGGAACTTGGCTATGAGCCCTACAGCTCCCCATCACATCCATCTCTCCCTGGGAGCCAAGATGCTGCCAGGGAGGTCTGACCCTTCAGAAGCTGGCACAAGAAGGGATATTTTAGCCTGTTTCATATCCAGGCGTTAGGAACTGAGCATTCCTGGGCATTTAACAGTGGAGAAGAGTAGGAAATTTGGGTGCCAAACCTCCAGGGAAGGAAAATATCTCTGCTCCAACTCAGAGGGAGAAACTTGATGGGAGATGAGAGGGAGCAGCCGGGGATGCCAGGCTGGCAGACAAGAGCAACGTGCCACGGCTGTGGCCACACTGGGAACCCCCCACTCATAGCAGCTGGTAGCTCGCTGCAGCACAACATTTTTCTGCTTGGATGGCTTAGAGGCAGATGCCAGCACCTCCCTTCCCCCTACGCTGCGGTCCCAGCCTCAAGAACCCCATCCATCTGCCTCCCTGGGGCTGCTTGCCCCTCACACCCATTGCTGCCCCACCACCAGAGCCCCCCAGGCTGCCCTATGGTGACCCCACTCACTCCCTGCACACCCAAGAAGCACATTTGCACCCAGAGCACTGTTTCTCTCTGCTTTAAATGCATCAAGCCATTAAAAGCCCATCCAAACCCCTGCAAGGGAAGCACAGCAGGAAAACTTTGCTCCCCAGCCTCCTCCCCATGGCCACTGCTACACTGGGGCAATGTCCCATCCATGAGGGGACACCAGCACGCTGTGCCACCCCCCCCAGGCCACCTGTCTGTCCCACACACCTCCGCCGTGCTGGAAAGTGCTGCATGGCCGCATCCATCCTCCGCTTGTCCCGTGTGCCCGAGGCTGGACCCAGCTGAGGCACCCAAAGGTGGTATCTGGAAAGAGGCAAAAGCTTTGAGCATGAAGACCCCTGAGCCCTGCCCGTGCTCAACCAATCAGCCCTGACAACACCAGCACACACTCACAAATCTCCAGCACACACTCACAAGTCTCCAGCACACACTCACAAGTCTCCAGATGCAGCCTGTAGCCCACCTTGCACCGGTGCCTGAGCCCCTGCTGCCTCTGATCCATGTGCCAAGCTGTGGCACGGTGCTAGAGTGAGGAATGCCAGAGACCTTCAACACCCAGCCCTGGAGCCAGGGTTTGGGGCTCATGAGCTGCCCTTTGTGGCAGCCCCAGCCCATGGGACTGGGACCATTGTCCCAGCAGCTTGGGAGCAGCTTGGCCAGCACCGGGCTGAGCTGCAGGGCTGGAGGCAGCTGCCCAGGGATGCTGGTGCTGATGCAGCAGATCAGGGCTGACTGGGGGGAAGAGGAGAGGAACAGCACATTGTGCTCAGGTCGTTAACGCTTGTGGGGCCTGCTCTGCCAGCTGCCTTCTCCATCACAGGGTAATGCCCCCTTGGAACCCCCCTGTCCCCCCACTGCAATCCCAGAGCGGGGGCTTCCCTGCCTTCTGAGCCCCACACCAGCTTTGAATGCAGAACAGCTTCAGCCCCTGTGCAAAGCCTCCCTCCCCCTGCCCTTTCCCAGCCCAAATGCTTCTCAGCTCAACCTCTCCCTGCTGTGCCAGGAGGGTGGCTGCAGAGGAGGATACGCGTGGGCAGGGAGCAGGGACATCGTGTCCCTTGGCCTTGCAGTGAAATACCAGCGCTGGGCTGGGAGCAGCCTCTGGGCTGGCTGGAAAAATGGCTAAAATCCCCACCCCAAACCTGGCTGTGCCCGCAGGCCCTGCCAGTCAGGGCGGAGAGGAGAGCCCTCCCTGCCTGGAGCATTTCAGCAATACCAGGGAGCCTGCAGCAAATTTCAGGGCTCCTCAGCCCTGCCGTGGCTGGTGGGTATTGCTCTGCTGGTTCTCTCTCAGCTTTGGGGCAAGCAGCTGAGCCAGGGACTGCTGTGCCCTGGCCACAGGATGCTCTGCTAGAGGAAAGCAGTGTCCTGCAGCCAAAAACTGGAGTGAGAAGGTGTTAGGGCAATGCTGGGAGAGTTGATAACCAAAGAGGACAGTATGGCACCCCAGGCACTGCTCTTCTGTAAGAGGCACAGCCTGAGGAAATGCAGGGAGACTATTTCAAGTGGGGGGGAGCAAGGAAATTGTGGACCAAGGCCTGATGGCAGCAAGAGCTGCTGGAGAAGCAGAGACTCAAGTGCTCCAGCCACCAGCCTGCAAGCCAGCATCTCTCCATGGTCACTCACCGACCAAGAAAACCTCCCTGCAAGGGCTGGGGGGGG